>CBVK0101782283.1:0-13659 GCA_900067695.1 Picea abies
TGAAAGAGAATATTCTCCAGGTGGAATATTCTCCCCTAAAATATAGGAGACTGGATAATGACTAATTATGACTAATAAACAAGTAATAACCTTAGGAAAAATAAATCCTAGGTGTGTGTGAAGTAACTCCAACACCCCCCCTAAACATCACTATGGTAAAAATAAAGATCGGGTCCCAGCAATGAGGCCATGTTAGGTACCCAAGTACAAAAGATACATTGAAAATAAAGTGAGGAAAGAGGGAAAAACTCATGGGAAACCTCCCCCCTCAAGGTACAATGTATGTAAAAATAAAAACTACAGTTGCTAGGCAACTGTGTCCTTTACTCCAAGATGACCTCGCAGAGAATGGAATTTCTGCTCAGTGAAGGTCTTGGTGAAAATGTCTGTCATCTGTTCTGCTGAAGGAAAAAACTATAAGTCGATGATCCCCTCATGTACCAAGTCCCGAATATAGTGCATGTGGATCTTGATGTGCTTCGTCCGCTGCCTCTGAACTGGATCTCTGCAAAACTTCAGAGTGCTCTGGTTGTCACACCAAATGACGATCGACCGATGAAATTGAATGCCCATCTCTGCAAAACTTCAGAGTGCTCTGGTTGTCACACCAAATGACGATCGACCGATGAAATTGAATGCCCAACTCAGTGAGAAAATTTTGTAGCCACATAGCTTGAATGGTTATGTTAACTACCCCTTTGTACTCTGCCTCGACTGAAGATAGAGAAATGGTAGCTTGCTTCTTGCTCAACCGACAGATAGGCCCGAAACCAAGACTGAGTGAGTAACTAGATGTGGACTTGTGATCAATGCTATCACCAGCCCAATCAAAATCAATAAACCCAATGAGATCTAATGTAAAGTCTGCTAGATAATGAATCCCAAAGGTGATGGTGCCCTGTACGTATCGAAGGATACGCTTTGCATCTTTCTAATGTAGCTCATGTGGCTCCTGCATGAATCTGTAAATTGCACCAACTGCATAGGAGAGGTCTGGTCTGGAGTGTGTGAGATACAACAAGCTCCCCAATAGCTCTCTATACAGTGTGTTTTCAACCACTGGAGTCTCCCCACCATCCTCAAGTTTGACTCTTGATAAGAAAGGAGTCAGAGTAGACTTGCATTCTGTCATGTGAAATATCTCAAGGAGATCTCGTGCATACTTGGCCTGAGACAGTTTGATGCCTGATGCACCCTGACTGATCTCGAGTCCAAGGAAGAAATGTAGCGGACCCATGTTTGTCATCAAAAACCTATCATGAAGAATCCTCTTGACTGCAGCAATCACTAAAGTCGAGCACCCAGTGATCAACAAATCATTTACATACAGAACTAAAAGTAGAAGTGAATCAGTCATCCTGAGCATGTAGATATTTGGGTCTGATTTACAACGTACAAATTTCTATGACAAAAGGTAGGAGTCCATCTTGGCATACCATGCCCTCGGAGCCTGCTTGAGGCCATAAAGTGACTTCTTCAGTCGACAGACCAAAGATGAGTCCTGCATAAATCCTTGGGGCTGCTCCATGTAGATATCCTTAGAGAGATTACCATGAAGAAATGCATTCTTCATGTCCATCTGATGGACTTCCCATCCCTTGGATGCCGCAATGGAAAGGGCCAATCGAATGGAATCCATATTCGCTACTGGAGTGAAGGTCTCATCATAGTCAATACCATGAGCCTACTGAAAGCCTTTGACAACAAGCCTAGATTTGTATCTGTTGATCTATCCATCCATTGTGCTCTTGGTCCTGTAGACCCATCTGCATCTAACAAGTTTCCTCCCAGAAGGAAGGGGAACTAGATCCCAAGTCTGGTTCTTGAAGAGGGAGTTGTACTCCTCCTGCATGGTGGATTCCCAAAAGGGATTTCCAGCAGCCTCGCCATAAGACTGTGGATCGAAAGACTGAACCAAGAAAAGATGCCTGGAGGGCAATGGTTCAGTGGAAGTGAGTTCAACAAGAGGCTCCTCGAAATCAGATCGAGTCCACCTAGTATCGATTGGATCACCAATGAGATCCCCTGCATCCTGAAGAGTAGTCTGTGCCCACTTGGGCCTCTGCTCTAGCTCTGCAACTGCATCTGGATGCTCTGACTCTTCATCTAATTGTATTGACTCTGAATCTGAATTTGAATCATCTGATTCCTCTGAATCAGAACTCTCATCTGAAGAAGAGTCGACATGTGCATGCTCATCATATTGAACAGGTGGGAGAGTGAAGGTGTCTGCATGTGACTGCTGAGGTACATGTGAGACACTTTCCTTGAATTGGACACTACGCTCAATGATGAGCCGGTCTGAGGAAAGATAAATAAGCCGATATCCCTTCACACCATCGGGGTATTCAACAAAAATTCACTAAGTGCTCTGTGGATCAAGTGCCTTCCTCTTTTTAGAGGGAATCCCGGCCCATGCACGTGAACCAAAATGCAAAAGTGGGTCACTTCCAGTTTGAGGCCGCTCCAAGCCTCGTAGGGGGTCTTATCCTTGACAGATCTATGAGGAGATTTGTTTTGGATGTATGTTGCATAGTTAAGTGCTTCGACCCATAGTCTCTGTGGTAGTGACTTTGCATGCAACATGCAAGATGCCATCTCCTTTAGAGATCGGTTTTTCCACTCAGCAACTCTGTTTTGCTGCGGAGTATAGGGAAATGTGTGTTGCAAATGAATCCCTTCCTCATGGAAAATATTGTGGATCTCATGATTCACATACTCTCCCCTGTTACCATTTCAGAGGACTTTGATCTTCTTTCCGGGCTTTGTCTCAACCAAGGCTTTGAAATCTTTTAGGTGTTGCCTGAGAAAGTAGATCCAAGTAAAACGTGAGAAATCATCAACAAAAATGAGAACAAACCTCACTTTGCTGATCGATGTATGTGGAAAAGGACCCATGAGGTCAATGTGGATCAGATCTAAAGGTGCGGAAGCTCATTGAGACTTTCCTTTGTCAAATTTCTCTTGAGGGTGATTTTCGAGAACACATCCCTCACATACTCCTTTGGAGAAATGGATGTCTAGTAGACCGTCAACTAATCTATGCTTGCTAAGTTGTTGCATGTATTTGAAATTCAAATGTCCAAACCTTTCGTGCCATATCATACTACTTTCATCAGCATGAGTAAGCAGTAAAGAAGAATCAGGTTCAATGAATTTAGAAAATGTATACAATCTAGACTGATGATTTACCTCACCGGTAGCAACCCTGGAGTTGATTTGCATGTCATAGATGCCTACGGAGTTTGGTGTGACTATGAATTTCTTTCCGGTGCCAGAATTCATCATTTGATACATGGAGAGAAGGTTGACAGAAAGTTTGGGAACATGCAACACGTTCTCGAAGCTTCCATTGGTGAGTTCAATCCTTCCTTTGCCAGTGAATTTGACAGAAGAGTTGTCCCCAACCAGAATAGGAGGACCTTTGCATGCATCCAAAGAAGAATATACTTCTTTTGAGGAAGCCATGTGATGTGATGCTCCTGAATCCACGATCCAAGCATCGGGAGAGGAGTTGATGGCAATCAAGGCATGGCTAGAATTTCCTTTTTTAGAATTCAGATCTTCTGGCTTCTTCTTCTTGGCACCCTCAGGGATGCGATCTCCAAGGTTGTTTTGTTGAAGTATTTGAGACATCCGATCTATTTGTTTTTGCATGCATGCGGATTCTGAATGGAATCCTTTGTGACAATACATGTATTTCTCCTCTTTTCTTCCCTTTTCTCCTTTGGATTCGGAGGCATCAATGAAGGGTTTTGTGTACCCTTCCTTCTTCGAATGTGTATGAGATTTCTGCTTATCTTTATATTTATATTTTTGATATTTTTGGCTTCCATCATGCATAGTGAGTGCATGCGCCCTTGGCCCTTTGATTGTGCCCATGTTGATGAGCTTGGTTTGCTCTTGTGTCAGGGATTCGATAAAATCGTCAAGAGAAGGCATCTTCCAGGTGGCTCCAGAGGTGAATCTGATAGCATGGAATGTGGATACGAATACAAAGAATTCAGAACCAAGCTTGGAGAGAATGGTAAGAACCATTTGTTTCTCCTCCGTTGATTTATCAACCCCGCAAGCTTTGAGTTGCGACAGTGAATCCTTGAATTTTGTAAAGAAATCTTGGATATTGTCGAAGCTTTTTGAATCCAATGTGAGCAGCTACACCTCCAACATGTGTGCCCTCATCTCATCCTTTTTTCCAAAGATCCCTTCCAAGATTTTCTAGGCTTCATTGGGAGTCTTACGGGAAGATATGTGAAAAAGGATATCGTGAGAGATAAGACTACAAATTGTTTTGAGTGCCTCATCCATGCGATTTAAGTACTTGGATTTTTATATGGCTGATGTCGGCTCTATATTTGTATTCATGGTTAACTTGTACAACCCTTTGGATTAGAGATGTATGGCTATTTTCTCCTTCCATGAAAAATAGTTGTAAGGTGTAAGAATGAATTCTTTTTGGAATTCCATCTTTCCGTTGTCTTCAATCTTTTGTACCCGCAAAAATTTGGTGTAGCTTTTGCTTAGTAGTCCATCGGCTCTGATACCATGTAAATGTGTTGAACCTGCATAGAATAGATCTAGCTAAACAATGATACACACATTTTTAGAGAGAAAAGGAGAAAGAAGAAGAAGGAGAGAAAGAATGAAAGAATTCTCATTAATCGTTGTGAATAATGAATAATTTACACATGATATACTCTGTATAGCTCAATGAGTTCAACTTGAGGTGAACCAATGCACCATAGTGGTGGTCTAGAGTGATCTGGACACACACCAATAGTTACAGGAATGAACTGCCACCTATTCTAGTCTCTCAGGCAATTACGGGAGTGAACTGCCACCTATTCTAGTCTCTCAGGCAATTACGAGAGTGAACTGCCACCTAGTTGAGTTAACTAGTCAACTAGTCTTTAGTTAACTGACTGAACAGAGAGTAGTGAGGAGTTAACTCAGGGAATCAAGGCTAATGCACCATTCTGGTGATGATACCAAGGCAAGGTCGAATTAGCATGGTGATGATCCCAATGTTGCATTGTGGTGATCCTAATGCAACATCTAAACTCAACTCAACTAGTCAAACTAAAGTGTCAATTGAAAGAGAATATTCTCCAGGTGGAATATTCTCCCCTAAAATATAGGAGACTGGATAATGACTAATTATGACTAATAAACAAGGAATAACCTTAGGAAAAATAAATCCTAGGTGTGTGTGAAGTAACTCCAACAATTTCTTCGTCTAGGGTATCCATTTGGGAGGCTCTAATAGTGATCTTTACATTTGGTGGCATGACATTTTTATAACATCCAAGTATCATTGGATCATGTGGCCTTTTATCTTCAGGAATTTTTCTTAGATTTTTAGTGAATCTGAGATTGAAATCTCATATTCTCTCATTGTTCTTTAAACAAATCTGAGTGAAATTAGTGAGAAGGGTATGATACGTGACTTGGGGAGCGAACATAGTTAGGAACGTTCTTTCGAGATCATCAAATGAACCATTTGATCTGGTAGGAAATGTTGTATACCATTCATAGGCTTGGCCCGATAAGGTTTGGAGAAACAACTTTACCATTACATCATCAAATTCCACAAGATGAAAGTCACAAACATACAGGAACAAATCAACATGTCTTTTATCATCAATTGTTCCATCTCCAGAAAATTCTTTCAAAGTACCTTTAGGAAGGATTGGGAGCTTGTGTTGTTCGACTCACAGGTCAAGAGGAGAATCTCTTATTCTTCTGGGGTTTCTGAACCTTCATCTTTCTTCATGTCTTCTTTCCTCCTATATTTCTTCGTGTGGTTCTTCACATCTTTCTTCATGCGGTTCTTCACACCTTTCTTCATTTATTTCTACCATGTCCAAAAGCTTCTCCTTTTTGTCAAGAATATATTTTTCACTTTTTTAAGTATGCAGTTGTGCTTCTAGTGATTGGTCCTTTGTATTAATCCAGCTTCAATTCTAGCCTTGTTCTTTTTCTCTTCAAGCTCATCTCTCGTTTATTCAGTCTTGTCTTTCGTCTCTCCTTTGTCTTCGAAGAATTTCTCTTTCTTTTTCTTGAACCAGAGTTTTCCAAGACCTTTCTAATTCTTCTCTAGTTTTTTTTGTTGTTATTGCAATATTATATAGATGATGAAGAATATTTCGTTGATTATTTAATCCAATTTCTAATTGGGGCTGGTTAGCCTGAGGAAAATTCATGTAATTTTAGGATGCTAAACTAGATCGAAATCTTTCAGTTGGTTCCCCAGTATGGTCACCAAAAATGTTGATGCTTTAATCTGCAAGGATCGAAATGGAAACCTCACGAGGATATGAATCCTCCTACATTTTTATAGAGGTCGTACTCCTCTTTGTCTTATGGTATTCTTTAATAACTTTAGATCAAAAAATAATATAGGACCTTAAGATAGTCCAATATTTATGCTCAAAGAAAGATAAAAACGTTGAAATATAAGACATTTAGTTTAAAAGGATTCCTGAGAAAGGACTAGGAACCTCACAAATCACACATCACAAAAAATAAACACAATTTCCTCACATCCATCATAGTGAAAATAAAGATTTATGATCACACATAAAAATAAAAGAAGACGGTATAGACACATAAGATAAATTTTATAGAGTAAATACTTGCATAGCTCAAAAGAAGATTATGATGAATCAATTTGAAATACTTAATACTCAATGCTCATAGTTATAAAATACACTCAAATTTGATCCTGACCGAGTTCTCTTGGGATTTATCAAAAGTAATAAAGTTTGTTACAAAACTTTGAAATTTAAAGGAGTTTGTCCAAAGGACTAGGATTGGGGCTCCCATGGACCATAAATAAAACATATACAAGAAGGTAGAACAAAGAGACAATAAGGTGGGTGAATGTTGAGAACCAAAATCTGGAAACAAGACAAAGAGAAAGTTATCAGAATTCGATTAAACTTTTCTATTCAAAGAATAAGAATAATTGGATGAATATTGATAAAGAAAGAAGAATGTGATGAGTATGGACTTACTATGATGGTATATCCTCCTTTATCTACTTATTGTTGCTTCCTTTATATTCTTGTTGGTTGCGTTTGGATTACCGGTCATAACTTCCTTTGCTAGAATCTCAGAAATCTTGGCGATTGAAGCATTTAACCATTCTTGAATAAAGTCCTGTAATGGAGCAACAATTACTTCTTTCTTTATCTTAATATTAAATAGATCCTTTTCAATTTCCCTAAGATCAACAGACAAATTTTGTAATATATTTTCAATGTATTCATTCTTATTTGTATATTCGAAAATCCAACTATCAATGTCATCATGTCTGAATTCCATCATATTGTCGAACATTTCATCCAATTTCCTTTTTAGTCCTTCAATATGCTCTTCAAAATCCTGTCGAATCATGAGCATGGAGTTTGAAAGATACTTAGGGTCTGTGACTTCAATGGTAGTTCCAACAATGTCCAGATCAAGGATTTTTAAGTATGCTTCAGTTTTCCTCCTCGATAAGTTAGTCAATTGGGATATTATACCTTTTAATACATTAATTTGTTATATCCAGTAAGATTTCAATTGTTTGATGTGGCTCAAAGACGGTATATTTTCATGCTTTCTTGTCTGCTCTGTCATTGTCGCAACTCTAGTTGTGATCATCACAACTCCATTAGTATAGAACCCTTCATCATTTTTTAAGTCTGAATTTAAATACTCCTTGGTGTTTTGAATTCTTAAGCCAAGAGAGGTGAAACTCTTTGACATATCCCATATTTATATAATTAATGACATCCTCTTCTTAATATTCTGTTCAAAAAAATGTTGGGTGGTCGTGATTAAAATGGAAATTCATTTGACCCTCGAACTTGATTCTAGGTTTTCTGGAATACCCTTTCCAGGATGAATCATGGCGACAGGAGAAGCCATAATAGGTGGAGTCATGAGGGTTTCCTCCAATTCTTTGATTCTTTCTTTCAACTAGGTGTTCTCTTCTTCCATGTGTGCGATTGAAACATCAAGGGTGTCTCCTATAACTCTGTGAATGGATGATAATTTTGAAGGTAACATATCCTGTGTGTCAATGGTGGTCCGTAGCTTACCACTCTTACTTTTTTTGGTTCTTTCAAAAACTATTTTTTTAGACTCCTTATCAAAAGATGCATTTTGTACAACAAATGTCTCCTCATCAGAAAAAATTTCATCGTGGATCATGAGTGCCGAGACAGGTTGTACATTTTCTCGAGTTGATACTTCAACATTTGGAAAAGTAATGTTTTCAATATCCACATCTAGGTCCATGTTATCCAATAATAATTCATATTCTTGAGCATGTGTCTCATCCCCTTCCTGTTGTGAACTGGTTCTTTTTCTTTTGACCTTCAGTTTATGGGGATTTTCTAGGTTACCTTTAGGAGGGTTCCTATCTTCATCATCCCTGGAATTAGTGCTCTGGGTTTTTCTTACATGGGATGTTCCTGTTTATGGATTCTCCTTTGGCAAGGCACTCCTCCTAGAGACAACTGGTGATTGAGAAATTTGGCAATGCACTCCTCCTAGAGACAGTTGGTGAGGGTATACCTCTTTACTTATGATGCTTTGTTGTGCTTATGGCAGTTTCTATGTCTTCTGAATTTCTGTCGGCTTCTTGGTCACTCGGTTGGCGACTTTCATTTTCTTCTTCTTTACTAATGGTTGATTTTAAAAATGTAGGTCCAATCCCAACTGAAAGCAAGTGATTATAAAAAAGGTGGTTTGGGTCAAAACCCTTGATCTATTTTGCAAATTTTAGGTCAGATTTATCGAAATAAGCAACATATTCATCAATTTTGGAAATTTCCAGAAGAAGAATTTTGTCGACTTTCCATGGAAGAGGTATGAAATGATTTTTCTTTTTCTCAGACAATATATGAAACCATAATTTATATTGTCGGGATATTTCGATGACAAACAATTTGTTAGATATATAATAGGGAAGGAAAATGGTTTTCTCAACAGAGCAGAAAACCCTGATAATATTATAATTGTCCATTTTTTCCAGAACTCCTCTTCCCTTCAGAAAATATGCATATTCCAATGAAAATCGGGATGTATCTTCCCCAAATAATAGTTTCTTGAATTTAGATACAAAATCTGAATACACCTCATAAAAATGAAGACCAACCCTTTGCTTCCATAAAGCTTAGTACCACATAGTTACAGGGTTGACTTTTATTTTAATTCTTCGGGAAATGTTTAAGCCCTCAAAAGTACGACAATATGTAATGGAAAATATCAAATAAGATGATATGTAAAATATTTTATCAGACTTGAAATTACTGAGTTGTGCAGTGATTTCATTTGAGATTATCTTCACCCAGTCAAAGATAGCATCTTCATGCACAATGAAATGTAATATATACAATGTCAGTCGAGGAATTGTTTCTACAGAATCATGGACAACAATTTGAGTAAATAACCAAGCAATTTCCTTATAAGGATCCTTTAAAGAGCTCACCTAAATTCTTGATATGTATTCAGACATTGTGGAAGGGTCATGAAAATATTCTTGGAGAAGCTCCAATCCATTATTCTTTCTTTTCGGGAAGTTTCTCGCTTCCTGTCCTTAGTAGACCAGGTTTGGCTCTAGTAATTTCAACATTTCTATAAATATTTAAGGTGCTAATGAATATGAGAACTATTGTGCAATGCAATAACTCTTTTGTTATAAATGAGATTATCGACACACCAGGTGACGATGTCCTTGCACTCAAAGACTTCTGGAACACACCTGGAAAGAACTATTCATGATGTCCATGCTTTGTTGTTTTTTCTATCCAGCAATTTAGCGTAATACCAGGAAGAGCACGACCAATGATACTTTTTATCTTCTCTAGCAAAGAGGTTTATGGTGTCATCACATAATGATTTTTTTCTCATGGCTATCCCAATAAAGCTTGCCAACTTTTCTTGAGCTATTATTTTTGCATAGTGAAATGAACTTGAGCTAGATTTCTTTTACGAAAACAATAAATCGAAATAACTATTAGTGGCCTTGGTAATAGCATTATTAATTAATGACCACCTTAATAATAAATTTGGTAGTTGGGTCCATAGGGACAACAATAAATGTGACATTGAACAATGTGAAGGGATGGGTAATAGTGAGGCATCGGGGTTGGCGACGCATATGAAAAGGGAGATATGAAAGTATGAATGTCCACAAGTCCAAAAGTATGGAATGGCTAAGTAACAAAAAGTGTCATTAAAACGATGGAGAGAGTGGAAGTATATCATGTAGGTCCGCAAGTCAAAAATTCAAAAATTATGAGGCATAAAATAACTCTAAGTGTTGAGCAGACTTATGCTTAGGTGAATGGAGGAATACAAGTGCGACAGTCTGCGGGTCTTAAGGTCCACAAACTTGAAAATGGTTAAGTATAGTAACCATGAAAAGGAAAAAGAAGGGATAAAATAAAATGGGAAAAGGGAAAAACTAGAAGGGAGGAAGAAAGGGTATTAAAAGAGGTGGGAAAATAGAATAAGGGAGGGGGAAAAGAAAAGTACAAAAAGTGTTCAATAGTCACCTCCGGAACCACATGTTCCATCAAATCCTAGCCTCAAAAAGATGGCATCAATGCTAGAAGGTGATGTCATAGGCCTCCAAAGGACACGTAGAAGGGTGCAATCTCATCCTTAAGTGAGGCCACAGTGCCTCCAAAAGAAATGTCCTCCATCCTCTTTGAAAAAAATCTTTGGGGTGCATTTCCCAGCTTGTGGGCTTCAACCCATGTGTGTGGAAAAATGACCAACCTGCTCAAAACCAATCCCATTTTTCCATTGTCCAAGGTCCTGAGGATGTGAGAGCCAACATATCAGGGTGGTGAGTCACACATGCCAAATACTGAAATAAAGCACAACATCCATGCCAAATACTAAAATAAAGAACAACATCGTAAGTACAAGCCAAGATTTCCCTCAAATAACCATGTCAAGGTAATTTAAAACAAAATAGAAAATAATACAAAGTAAACCAATGTACGCAAGACACATTAGTCCTTAAATAATGCAAAGTAAGTTGATGCCTAAGATACAAGACATGTAAAAAATTCACCCCAGTATCCCCTTTAAGTATCACCCAATCCCAAGACCTTGTGAGGGTTACCAAGTTTAAGTTTGGGAGGGCTTTCATCCAACCCTATTAGGTGTGCCGCCTAGAAAGGAAATAAATACCCCAGGTAGAGGGATAGGTCCTAAGAGTGACAAGGGAAAGTAAAACCTCATCAAGAGTAAGTGTGAAGATGTTATGGTTTAGGGCTTCCTTCATGGATTAATATGGTGTCCATCTCTATGATTTCTTTTGTTGAGGGTGCGATTTCTCTTGAGTTACCCAATATTTGCATGCTATTTTTCCCTTTATTAGCCATCTTTCCAATCCCTTCTTTCTTCATATTATATTTTCTAGTCCCATTTAAAATGTTTTAAGCTTTAGAATTTCAATTTGGGACCAAGGCAAGAACTGAATGAGTAGAGATCAAGTTGGACAAAATTTTGGTGGTCCTTATTTGTTATGTTCACTTTCTTTTTAGCATTATTTTCTTATTCTTTTATAGCAGTTACAATCTACCTTCAGGCCATTAGTCCCTTTATCATGAGATCTTGGACCATAGATGAAGTTCAGGATATGTGAAAGGTTTCATGATGGAAAATGTTAAGTATGGTTGAGAGTAGAACATTACCCTTGAGAGGGCACCCCAGTATTACCCCCTTTCCTTGGGCAGTGAAAACATGATATTAGGGCACAGAAGTTGACCACCAAGGTGAAACAAGGAAACCAAGACAATTTCTCAAGCAAGTTATCCACTATCCAACTTCAACCAATGATCCTTGTACACATGCCCAATAATTAAGAAAAACACTTTGCATGAAAAAAAGGACTAATCATACCTCATGGTGATGTTGGCTTACCATGCCCCATACCCTGGGTTTCTTGAATGTGATGAGCCTTGGTTGATTTGTGTTGGGAGGAAAATCAGGGGGGTTGTTGGGCTATCATCTGTGGACATGTTGATCATCATCATCATGGTGTAGATCATGCTCTCCATTGCGGTCCTCAAGACATGATCTCCTCTAGTTACCCCTAAGCATGGGTGTAACATACCCCTAAAAGTCTAGATCCCATTTTTCAAAAGGCTCAAAGAGTACCTATGGCTGTAAAGGAATATCGCCAGATTATACTAAGAAGCCCATTTTTTAATAGTTATCGCATCTTCAAATGTAATTTTTGGCATCTCTAAAAATAGTAATTCAATAATACCTCAAATGAAGGAATTTGTAGGTGATTCTCTTGTCAACGAAGTTCCCTCTGCATGTCTCTTCATCATAGGATTTAAATATATAAAAAATTTCATCTTCATGTACACACCTTCTAATGATCAAGCCTAGTCTTGTATGGAAGTGATCTCCTCCAATCCATGAATAGTAGGCACTTGGTATGACGATCTTCTGTTTTTCTCTGGATGAAAGATGTTGTGGAAATATTCCTATAGCCAAATAGTTAGACACATATGAAAACAAATGAGTCTTAGTAGATATCAAACAAATTCTTGGAAATATTCCTATAGCCAAATAGTTAGACACATATGAAAACAAATGAGTCTTAGTAGATATCAAACAAATTCTCACACATATGAAAACAAATGAGTCTTAGTAGATATCAAACAAATTCTCATCAAGCAAATTACCATCTACAGGAGTTACTTGACCTTCATTATGAATTCTAGAAAGAAAGTTTGCAACTAGATTTTCCTTCCCGGGGTCTATCTAAAGTATTAATATTCAACTTCTGCAACAACAAAATCCATCTATTTATTATACCATTGGTTATTGGTTTGTTCATAAGGTACCTAATTCCATAATGGTATGTATGGATGAAAACCTCATACCCATTGATATAACGTCTGAATTTGTTGATTTCATGCACAACCTCTAAAAATTATTTTTCTGATACTATATAATTTAATTCAACAGGTATTAGGGTCTTATTAATAAACTAAATTACATAAGAAAAATGGATTCTCCTTCTTCCTTAATACTTCTCCAAGATATGTGTCAGAAGAATCTGTTGAGATGTGAAAGGGAAGAGGCCAATTCCCCCCCCTCAAAATTGGTGCTTTAGAAAGATTATCTTTTAATGTGTCGAAAGCAGTTTGATAGTGATCATCCTAATGAAAATTAGGATCCTTAGTAAGCAATTTTAACAAAGGAGAAACCATTCTTGTAAAATTTTCTATGAAACATATATAATAGTTGGTGATCCCTGGAAAAATTCTCACATCCCTTGGAAATATTGGAACTAGAAGCTTTGATAGGACTTCAATCTTTGTTGGATCAACTTGAATTCCTGCATAAGATAGAAATGAACAAGAACAATACCATTAGTTTGCAACATATGAAATTGTGCATCATTTAATGTAAGGTTAGTCTCTTGGAATCTTATCAAAATTTTCTCTAGATTCTTTAGTGCTTCATTGAAAGAATCACTATATAGAGAAAAATCATCCATGTAAACTTCAACGCAATCATGGATCAGATCGGAAAAAATAGCCAATGTCACTCTTTAGAACATAGTGGGAGAATTACATAGTCCAAAGGGAAAAACTCTATAAGCAAATGTCCCCCATGGACATGTTGTTG
>CBVK0101782287.1:0-19603 GCA_900067695.1 Picea abies
TTGTCCAAACATCAACACTCCCTCTCAACGAGGGAGACATTATGCATCATGACAAGTTTGTCTCTCAAGTATACAAAATTCACCATACACTCATGACACTTGTCTATCAGTCTTTGGAGATGTCTCTCTCCCACCTGAATCAAGGGGAAAATCTTGATATGACTCTCCCTCTGAGCCAACTGACTCTCTTTGAGATCAATCTCACTCTAGGTTCACATGTGATAGTATCTAGCATCTTGAGTCTTTATCGTTCCTTGTCAAATCACCATGACTAGGACAAATACCAAACCAAGGTCATTCACCACAGGTACACACCCGTGACCTAATGTCAGTGTAACATCCTTCTCTTGCATGCATTGAGTGGAGTTATTCTTTGGGGACACTTGCATGCAAGTGATTCGGTTCATTATACGATTGGTTGTTTTGATTATGATTATGGGATGTTGTGGATCTGATGATATGTTATCTTTGTTATATTTATATCGACAAGTGCTATTAACTGGTTTCTCTTGAGTGTACAGGACTTTGGACATTAGAGGATGCCAATAGAATCGATGAATCTCCTTGGACTCTGGATCGAGTCAGGGAGTGGACTGTTATGGTTTGAATGTTGTTGATATTACATATGTGACATATGATTAGATATTATGATGTTGATTGTTATCACTGACATGTTTCATTGATGGATACAAGATGATGATAGCTTGCCACCCAGACTCACATTTGGAGTAAAGGAGTCACGCATGACAACCAAAGACATTGAGGGAGAGGTGTGGCAACAACCCTGCCACAACCTACTAGCACTCTCGTCGTGGCTCAAACTATAGGTTAACGATTACCCAGTTCAAGAGATCCATGATGTCGTGAGGGTAGACTGTGATAGTCACTCACGATGATTCTAAGGGGCACGCAATAAGGCAGGGTCCTTATTCCTTAGAGGCCCTTAGTCTCCCACAAGGTCACCTGGTGGAGTATTGACTCCAAGGTTTTGATGTCTACCAAAATGAGTCAAAAGGCAAGTGGCACCCTTGGAGCATGTAGTGCATCTTGAAGGGCATGTCGCGCAAATAAAACAAGAATGCAAGTGAGTGCCACCCTTGGAGCACGTAGTGTGTCTTGAAGGGCACATCGTGATTTTAACTCTGGTAAGTTAATAAACCTAATACCTAGAAAACTATGCCTCCTTAGGAATTGGTCGACCTTAAAATGAATGATGGTACAAGTAAAGTTTAATAACTAATTTTTCCCTTAAAAACTGTCGCCAAGCCTAGTGAATTTGAAACCTAGGTCTAAGTAGAACATGTGAACAAAAAAAAAAACTAAATGGACATGTAACAAGAAGGGGGTAAAGAAAATTCAAACATTAATAATTAAAGTAAAATTTTAATGAAGGATTAAATTATTAAAAGGGTAAATTGTTGTTTATATCTAAACTTTCTAAATTTCAACTTAGAAGAAAAGGGGAAACTTAAGGAAAAGGGGAATGTCTAACATAGTAGGGAATCTAGTCTTTGGAACCTTCTAATTGTGAACTCAACTAGGTTTTAAGAAAGACATTAGTCATTTAAGAAATGTAAGGAAATAAAGGGACACCAAGGAGCGTTTTTAGCAACGCTTTTAGGTGGGTGAGGGAAATAGGAAAATTTAATTAATAAATAAATTGATTTTATGGTGCAACTAAGGGATTGGGTGACATGTGTATGGGGGAGTTTTATCCTAAATAAATTTAATAAAAAGAATCTAATGAGGGTTTGGGAAACTAATAACTAAGAAAACTCTATAAAAAGGATGGTGGAGGAGGAGTATGGATCACGACTGGTAGGCGTAAGGTTACGTTGCCGATATTTTTCTTGACTAATTTTACTTGTGGGAGTAAGGTTACGTTGCCGATATTTTTCTTGACTAATTTTACTTGTGGGAGTTGATATGCCCAGCTCGATAAGGAGTGGTAGCTCGAACTTGCAAGGAAAGCTAAGGGCTAGAATTTTCTTTGGTTGTGTGTGTGTCCCATTTGCGGCTCAGGGGGCTAAGGGGGAAGAAGAGTGGCCCCAGTGTTTTTTGGGAGGTACCGGTGAGGTCTTCATGATTAGAAAGAGAGAGACAAGAGAAATCGAAAGCGCGGAATAACCACTTCGGATTCTTCTCCTCTGGTTACGGTAATCCTAAATTGTGATTGTGCTCATTAAGTTTCAATTTAAAAATGTATTTTAATTCTATTTCATATGCATTGTTGGGAAATTTTATTCAAGGTTTTATATTTTTGTTGAGATTTAATTAAGCATGTCGTTGTGGTAATCCCATCCTTTTATTCGTTTCTCCATGAGAAATTTTCCCAGCCTTATTCTTTCATCATTGCGTTATTGTTTCGTTTTCTCCCTGGAAAAACCCTTGCTTGAAATTTAATGGATTGATCCTTTCTTATCTAACTATTTCCTCCCTAGTGAAACCCACGCTCTGAATCATTTGTTACCTCTGCATTTTTTTATAATTGTGGGCTTTTTCTTTGCAAGTTGGAGACCCAGGGCACTGCCCTCACCCCTCTACCTCTACCCAATGAAAATCTTCATATTTTCTCTACAAAATCGTGTTTACACCCAACAACTGTGGGAGCCTCTTCCATATTCTAAAATGTTTTTCTTTCCTCTACAAATTTTTTCTTACACCCAACGACTGTGGGAGCCTCTTCTAGATTTAAAAATGTTTTTCTTCCCTTTGCAAATTTGTTCTTACACCCAGCGACTGTGGGAGCCTCTTCCATATTTAAAAATGTTTTTCTTTCCTCTGCAAACTTGTGCTTTCACCCAACGACTGTGGGAGCCTCTTCCAGATTTAAAAACGTTTTTATTTTCTCTCCAAATTCATGCTTACACTCAGTGGTTGTGGGAGTCTCTTCCAAATTTAATAACATTTTTCTTTCCTCTACAAATTCGTGCTTACACCCAATGCCTGTGAGAGCCTCTTCCAGATTTAAAAACGTTTTTCTTTCCTCTGCAAATTCGTGCTTACACCCAACGATTGTGGGAGCCTCTTCCAAATTCTAAAATGTTTTTCTTTCCTCTGCAAATTCGTGCTTACACCCAGCGACTGTGGAAACCTCTTCCAGACTCTAAAAAATTTTCCTTTCCTCTTCATTTCGTGCTTACACCCAACGATTGTGGCAACCTCTTCCAGACTGTAAAACGTTTTTCTATCCTCTGCAATTTTGTGCTTACACCTAGCGACTTTGGGGTGCCTCTTCTAGATTCAAAAACATTTTTTGTTTCTCTTCAATTTTGTGCTTCCACCCAACGATTTTGGGTGTCACCTCCCAATGAAATTACACCTTTTTAACTCAGTGATTTCCTTTCTATACACAACATAAATACCCTTAAATGCTTTGCGATATTTGTTTGTTTTTTACTCAACAATTTCATTTTTAATTTTCCAGCGATTTCCTTGCTACACACAGCGTAAATACCCTTAAATGCTCTGTGATATTTGTAGTTTTACTATGAAATTATGTTTTTAATTGGCCCTAATATTTCCTTGCTATACAAAACATAAATACCCTTTTGCTTCTACGTATCCTGAAGTGACCCCAACGATTTTTCTTACCAACCCTATGCTTAGCATGTCACCTTTGTGTGTTCCTGGTTGGTGTCAGATCCCTGTGTTTTTCTTCCTTTCCTTAATATCATCTGCATGGGCGAGAATATACCCACTCGATGTAGATCCAGCTAACAATTCAGAAGGTCAAAAATATCTATTTATGAATAGAGAGAACATACGGTTGATTTTTTTTAATTAAGAGTTTATATTATAAATAAAAGGTTTATTTCTTTTCTTTAATGTTATTTCCCTTATTAAGGTTATTGCTTTTCCTTACTGTTATTTCCATTAAGATTTATTGTTAATTTAGATATGATATTAGAATAATATTTCTTGTAGGAAAAGGGTTGAGTACTTTTCCTTCATATTTTATTTATCTTAGATTATTGAATAATACTCATGTGTAGGTAGGTAACATGTATTCCAATATGGAATTTTTATTATTAAAGCATATGCTCGTGTTTACTTCATGGGCCATTGCTATGTAAAGTGTAATGTTCGTTAGATATATCACCTTTAGATGTTTGACAATTGTGCATTGGATATTAATGATTAAGTTCTTAGATACTTGTGCCACGAATTTTAAACTTGTTGGATGACTAGCTAAATAAATAATTTCCTTGCGTGCACTAAAAGTATACTGCAACATATAATGTTAGACATTAGACTTCTTGCACGCAATGAAACCATTATGTAAGGAATGATTGTTTAGACATTGAGATTCTTGCGCTACGAATTTTTTATGTGAAATCACTAAGTAATGGGTTGTCTAGCACCATTGAATTAATGTTGATATCGGATGGTTGATTGATTACTTTGTTTGCACCTTAATTTAATTGATGATTACTTGCAACATGATATATAGATATGTTTGGATGGACATGTGTGTAGTTACTATTGGTGCCATAAAATTTTAATGAATATTTGTCTTGCGCCTTTGATTATGATGTGATTTAATAATTGGATTGCTTTTGCTTGGGATAATGATGTATGCATAATGTTTTAGCTTGATTTTTCTCGCACATTTTCTTAGTGGTGATGCATGACTAGTTTAGTAATAAAATTTACTTGCGCACCTTAATTTAAATGGGCATGTGATTTCTTCATCATTCTTCCTTGCACCTTGGAATTAATGATAACTGTGTTTGAATTTATGTGTTGATTTCCTCGCACAGTGAATATAACTGATGATTAATCTTATGCCATTACTTAAGTTGACATGTAAATGTTCTATAATTGTTTACTCTCGTGCGCAATGGATATTCACTTGTTGATGTATGATTCATAATGATGATGGTTACCCTTGTGCGATGGTTAATTGATGTTTAGGATTGATGGATTGATGAATTGGATGATTGTTGATTCTGTTGATTTATCTAGTTGCATGGACTTGATTGTGTCAGTGTGATGTAGACACCACCTTGTTCCTCAGAACAGTCGCCAACCCTGAGACCTTAAATGGTTAAAATCAATTGGAACCTAGGATTGAGCGTTGCTTATGTATCCTGGAGGTCCTAAACTTGCAGGGTAGGTTGGGCGGACTGTCATTTTATATTCTTCATCTGATTGAATGTTGTTGTAATTTTCTTCAATATTTTTGATGTGTTAATCTTCTATGTTATTTATGTTTCTGTGTCGCTCTCCTTCGTTGATGCGTTGATCACATCGTTAGTGATTTCCTTGATGAGTAATAGGTATTTCTTTACTTATGATGTTGTTGAATAGGAACTACCATGATCATGTGTTGATGTTAAATTCTCAATGCAATTTATTTTTTTACCTTTTGAGCTTTGAATTTTCATAGGCATAACGATAGGGTTGTTACACCCTCTGGAAGATTGTTGTAGAATTCTGATTGTTGCAAAACCCCTATAGCAGATTGTTGTAGAACCACTTAAAGATGTTATTGTTGAAGAATTTGAGGAATGGGTCTACTATCATTTAAGGTAATTTCAAGGTATTGTTCAACGAAGAGATTGAAATATTTTTAGCACATTATCATTTTGTTGAGCATTCAAGGTAAATGGAGAAGTGTTGACCACAAATTTGATTGTTATGTGGTGGAAAAAGAGAAGCATTAGTCAATATGTGTCCTTACAAATTTATTTACACATAGGTACATGGTTGCATGAGGACATGCAACATATTCATTTTGGGGAATATGATGAGTCACAAAATTACCATCTTTTGACATCTAATTTTCCTTATTTTTAATCATTTTCAGTTTACCCGTAACCTTATATTACCCCATTTTATGCTCATGCGTAGGATCTAGGATTAAATTATTTTCTATTACATTTCTTAGTGTTTCATTGAATTATGATTAACATTAGGGAGAATTAGTGTATTATGTATTTACTTTTTAGATAATGGCTCATGTGTGAACAACTTGTTATAGGAATGGGTCCAAAAGCTACAAGGTTGAAGAAAATTCAAATTAATGGTGCAGAGCATTTGTATATCCATGTGTTGAAGATTTAGCATGCCACGCAGGAGGGAGTAGGCCACCACCAATCATATAGCCACTTGGGGAAGACAACAAAACATATATTTCATGGTTTTAATTATTGGAAGGTAGATTTCTATGTGCCCACGTGTTCATATCCATTTTTATTATAGATTTAAATATCTCCCATGTATATATCATGGATATAGGGAGCCCAACACCATTAATAACTATTTTAAACAAACTTTGAGCAAGTTATTGTAACCCACATGAGTTATTTCGAATTTGACAATCAATGTCATTCCAAAATATGTGGGGAGTTAGCATGAATCTTGGAACTAATTATGAATTGTTGTAATCACTTGAGAATGTTATATCCTCAAATGGATCTGTATTTAGATATTTTTTTTAACCACTTGAGGATATTCTCAAATGGATCTATTTTTAGATATTTGTTGTAACCACTTGAGAATATGTTATCCCTCAAGTGGATCTATATTTAGATATTTGTTTCAAGCAAGGTCATGTATAAAAAGAAGTGTCATATCCATTCCAAGGGGAGGACTCTTAGAGCACAAGTCCAAATTATGATGGAATAGAACAAAATTTCTTAAGATCTTGCTTCAATGTGAATTGTAGTTTTCATAGTTTCTTAGTGGTGTGTGATTTGGTTTGAGTTATATTGTTGTAGTTTAATTCACTGCCATGTTCTTGGGAGGCAAAGCTCACTCCAATAGATCATGATCATATTTTGCATGTGTGGGTGTGTGTTCATTTATTTTTGCAACTCACAATGAAATTTCCAATTCAAATTAAGTTTTATCCCAAATATACCAAAACATAGCATTCAAATTAAGTTTATCCTAAAGATTGAATAACTGAATATAGCGTGATTTCCAACACTTGTGAATAGAGTAGGATATAACTTAGCAAGTGTGTTTCCTTTCAATTTGTGGGATAAGTATGTAATTTCCTTTTATTAGATTCACATTTGATCATCTAATGTGAGTTAAGAATTTGTAGTCCGCACATACAATGCATGACATCTCACAAGTTTACAAACTTCGGATTGATGATTAAATGAAACAAGATTTAGGCCTGCAAAAGGTGGTATATAAATTGATTGTCACTCCTAACCTCCCTGACCCCTCAAGTAGATAGAATAATATGTTTCTCTATGTAATAAAGGTTGTCATTAGTAAATAAGGCTCATGTAATAATGTGAACACATCTAATGTAACACGATTTACTAGAAAGTTATTCCTCTAAAATGATCTCAAGAAGATAGAAATAGTATATATAGAGGAAGAAAGCATTGAAAAGTGTGTCTTTTTTAATCATTTGTACTTGATCTCTTCTCTATTGGAGGTTGCCCCTTGAAGAGGAAAGTGAACATTGTTCACAAGATATTAAAGGTGTCATATTTTGTATCTACAATGTCATTGCGCTTAATGTTCATTTATTTCTACTAATTATTGTGACAATAATTGTATTGTTGCTCTACATATTTTCTTCTGGTACCTTACAAGTGGTATTAGAGTTATTTCATCTATATATTTTTAGAAAAAAATATTTCAAGCTAAAAATGTGTTTCGACATCTATAAATCATATTGATCGGTCGTTAAGTGGGTAAAATTATGGTTGGGAAAAAATACACACAAGAATTTCACATGGTTTCATCTTGTTGGAAACCCCTGTAACCCATGTCGGTTCCCCTTTGAGTAATATGACATCAAACAACACCTATGCACATGCTTTCACTTCCACACACACTTGGGTATATCGAGATTCCTATAGTTATTCTGAAACCAGTCGTAGCTCAGCCATTCAAATACCTGACGACTATAGCAGCACCAAGAAAACACTCAGGAAGAATTCTCTTGCATGACTGGGTAATCTGATAGTATGGATAAGGGTACAATTAACCCTACTTAGTTAGAGACTTGAGATATTGGGTTTAGTACTATTGTTGGACCCCACAAGTATATAAGAGAGATATAACACATGACACTCTCTTGTCCTTAGGAAACCTCAAAACCATAACCCTTGTTGTCGGAACAAAACAAAAAATATATAGTGTTGAAATTTGGCACATGCAGTGTGGGCAAACCTACTTCCTGCATTTAGAATGAAAAATTCCTACACAATATTCACTATTAAGAATTTGGGCATTATGTCACTTTAGTATTATTTAAATGAGAGAATAAATCTATGGGAGTAAAAAGAAAGTATAGTGGTCCCACCGAAATCCTTATTTGGGACCTATCCCAATATATTCCTCTCTTTGCATTGATCGTAGTGGTACCCCTCTCTCATAATCCTTTTTTTTCGCAGAATCACCCACCCTCTTTGGCACCCTTATTTGGGACTTATCTCACTAGATTCCTCTTTTTCACTGATCGCGGTGATACCACTCTCTCATAAGACCTATTGTGTGGACCCACCAACCCTATTATTTCCCTCTTATCTCCCCGATGGAAAACCACAACCACATCACTTCCCTGGACCACCTAAAAAATGAATAAATCATATCAAGCCTGAAACAATCACAATTTCACTCAAGTTAATTCCAACATTGCTACCATAAATTACAAGTTCACTACACTTGAAGACCTCTTTGTTGATATGAAATACCTAACCACGTGGGTTCATCAATTCAAGGGTCCTATCCCCTCTGAAAAACCTTCACACCAAGAGGGAATTGACTCATCACATTCCATGGTCTTTCATTCTAAACCCCTTTCTCATCACTTACATATTCCTACATTTGAGGTGAATAAATTTGATGTCTCGGACCCCATGGGATGGGTCACTCAAATGGAACATTATTTCCCATTGCATGGAATCACTGATGAATTAATCAAACTTCATGTTGGTGTCCTCTATTTGGAGCCAGAATGTTGGAATGGTGGCAATGGCGTAAAAATTCACATCGAGGTTATATTTCTTGGACCCAATTTTTTGTATACCTCTATGGACACTTTGAAAAAAACAATCATCATTTGGGTCGTTTGACCAAGCTTAAACATTATGATACAATTGAATACTACATCATTTCTTTTGAGCATTTGTCTTTCTGAATTGAAGGCATGTCAGACGCCTTCTTCTATGAATTCTTTATTAGTGGCCTCAAGGATGACATCTAAGTTCATGTCCTAATGGACCACCCCCATACTTGGCTTGAAGCCACTCATCGAGCCAAGGAAGCACATTAGGTAGTCACTACTCAAATAAAAAAGCCATCATTTATTCCACATTTCATCCCCACCAATCCAATTCCTCCTTCACATCCTCTTAAGGTCCATAAATTAACCCGGGAAGAAATGGTTGAATGCCAACTTAAGGGTCTTTGCTACAACTGTGATGAAAAATATTTTTCAGGGCACAAATGTAAGGATGATTTTTTTTTATGTCCATTTCTGAGGAAATTTCTAAAGATGACAGTGATGTTTCCCCTTATGAAGCGTTACCCCAATCTGATGATATTAGACACCCTATGATCCACCTAAGTTATAACCTCTCATCTCTCTACATGCTCTCACTAGTATCTCATCTCCCCAAACCCTTAAGAAAATTGGTTATATCAATCATCATAAAGTCATTATCCTCATCAACAGTGGCAACACCCATAATTTTCTTCATCACTAAATTGCTCAAGAGATCCATTTCTATATCCATGCAATCAATAAATTTCAAAGAATGATTGCTAATGGTGGTTCCATGAGATGTGGGGGTTGTTGTGAAAATGTGCGCTTACAAATTGATTATTATAATATGAAATCCCACATGTTTTCTATTGAAATGGGTGGTTTTTTTCTGGGTGTTGAATGGTTACGCACTTTAGGCCCCATCACCATGGACTTCAAGTAATTATGCATGAGCTTCCAACAGGATGTACATCGCTACAAGTTTCAATCCATTATGACAAGTTCTCCTGAGATTGTCAATTCACACCGAATGGAAAAATTCCTCAAAAAGGGTCATTCTGGAATTATTGCCCAGTTCCATGCCATTCAAGCAGTTGATAATCCCTCCCCCAGTTATGCATATTATCCTCTCCAAACACCAATCCATTTTTGACAACCCCAAAAGAATACCACCCTCCTTTGGCCCCCATGATCATTCCATTCCACTCGTTCCTGGTAGTCTTCCTCCCCATTCCCCCTTATCATCGCCCATTTGCTCAGAAAAATGAAATTGAGAAAATTGTTCGAGAATTGTTAGTTGCGGGTGTCATCCTCCCTAATACAAACACATATTCCTCTCTTGTGTTCATGTTACTCAAGAAAGAAGGTATTTGGTGCATGTGCCCTAATTTTTGAGCCCTCAACAAAATTACCATCAAAGATAAATTTCCCATTCTCATCATTGATGAAATTTTCGATGAACTAATTGGTGATCAATTCTTTACCAAAATTGATCTACATTCTGGCTACTACTAGATACATATGAAGGAGGATAATATTCCCAAGACTGCCTTTCATACTTATGAAAGCCATTATGAGTTATTGGTCCTTCCCTTCGACCTATGTAATACACCCTCCACTTTCCAAAGTCTCATGAATGATGTCTTTCACTCCTTCCTTTGTCATTTTGTACTGGTCTTCTTTGATGATATCCTCATTTATAGTAAAACTTGGCAATCCCATCTTTCCCATATGGATCAATCCTTACAATTACTTTCTCGACATCAATTCTTTCTCAAACAGTATAAATGTTCCTTTGGATCATATGAAGTAGAATAACTGGGACATAATGTTGGCAAGGATGGTGTCTGTTTGGATCCTCAGAAAATAGAAGTTATGAGGGATTGGCCCTGCCCTAAAACTCTTAAAATTTTATGAGGTCTCCTTGGTTTAACTATATATTATCGAAATTTTCTCCATAATTATGGAAAAATTTCAGCCCTGCTCATTTCCCTCCTTAAGAATAATGATTTTAGTTGGAATGCGGCCACTGATCAATCCTTCCAAGCTTTGAAAGAGGCTATGTGTATGAATCCAATAATGTCAAGGCTTGACTTCGCAAAGACTTTGTTTTGGAGTGTGACACCTCTAGGAAAGGCATTGGGGAAGTTCTCATGAAGGAAGGAAGACCATTGGCCTCTACCAATAAAAACATTTCTAAGAGACACTTTATAAAGTCCACTTATGAAAATGAATTGTTGGATATTTACATGCGGTGGATATTTGGTGTCCTTACTTTCTTGGGAAACACTTACAAATTAAAATTGATCCTCATAGCCTCAAATATTTTTTAGAACAAAGGATTTCATCCCCTGAGAAACAAAAGTGGTTGACCAAATTTTTTGGCTATGACTATGAAATCATTTAAAAGAAGGGGAAAGAGAATGTAGTCATTTTTGGTTGTTAATTCTCTTTCCAATAAATATGAAGAAGAGGGATCCCTCTTTTCAATCTCCTTCATTGTAGTCAATTGGTTAAAGGAAGTTTATCATGAATGTTTCCAAGATCCCAAAATTTCTATCCTAGTTCAACAATTGCAACAAGACACTAAGTAATCTCCATGATACACTTGGAAAAATGAGGAGTTGTTGCTATAAAGGTCACATGTATTTGAGCAAACAATCCCACTTTAAATCCATTATTCTCTTTGAAATCCATGCTTCTCCAAAAAAGAGAATTTTGGCTTTCATAAAACATATGAATGGATTGAATGTTGCTTTTTATAAGAAGGCATGAAGCAGGACATACACCCTTTTGTGGTTGAATGTGATAATTTCCAACACAACAAGGGAGAAACAAACAAAACTTCATGTACACTACAACCTCTCCCTATCTGACCTACTATATGGACCAATATATCTATGGACTTCATCATCATATTACCCAAATCTGGAAATATATCAGTCATCATGGTTGTGGTTGATGTCCTTTCCAAATATATTCATTTATGTACCCTTTAACACCCATGTAAATCCTCCACAGTGGCTCAATTTTTCATGGAAAATAACTTCAAATTCCATGGAATACACCAATAAATTGTGTTCGACCATGATCTAGCTTTCACAAGAAACTTCTGGCAAGAATTATTCAAGCTCCAGATACCCAATTGCATCTCAACACTACCTATCATCCCCAAACTGATGATCAAACCGAAGTTGTCAACAATAAGTGCTTGGAAGCATATTTGTGGTGCTTTGCGTCTTAATGAAAATCTCAATGAGCTCAATGGTTACAACTATTTGAATGGTGGTACAATACATCTTACCATGGTGTCATTTTCATGACTCCCTTTGAGGCTATCTATGGTCAAAACCCACCCTCTGTTTTATCTTACCTTCTCATTGTCTCCAAGGTCCAGGAGGTGGACATAACCCTTATAGTTCAAGTTGTTATTCTACACACCCTCAAAGAGAATGTGGTCATGGCTCATAATTGTATGAAGAAACAAGATGAAAAATGTTGTTTCAAATGTCATTTTTCTTAAGGGGATCAAGTGTTTCTTCGTCTACAACCATATAAGCAAACTTCCCTCAAATAAGATCACTGCTGGAATATTTCTCCAAAGTTTTATGGCCTTTATACAATCATCAAGTGTGTAAGTATCGTGGCTTACAAGCTATCTCTTTCCAACCACTCTAATCTCCATCTGATTTTCATGTTTCTTGCTTAAAGAAAGTGATTAGAACCAAGTGCCAAATTCAAAATATTCTCCTTGAATTGGATGAAGATGGTTCCATTTGGTTACAGCCACAAGTCGTCTTGTACCAACATGAGAGGCGTCTATGTCAACACACAATTTGGGAATTTTTATTATAGTGGAAGGATACACAACCCAAGGATGCCACATGGGAGTCAACTGCCATTCTGCAACAATTCCCACATCTCAAGCCTTGAGGACAAGGTTGTTCTTTAAGGGGGAGGGTATGTTACATTTCTAACCTCCCTAATCCCTAAAGTAGATAGAATAATATTTTTTCCATGGAATGAAAGACATCATCAATAAATAAGGCCTATGTAATAATGTGAACACGTCTAATGTAAGAACACTTACTAGAAGGTTCTGCCTCTAGCAAGTTGATCCTCTAGAATGTTCTCAAGAAGATAGAAATAATATATAAGGAGAAAACATTGGAAATATTGTCTTGTTGAATCATTTGTACTCAAGCTCTGCTCTATTGGAGGTTTCCCCCTTGAAGAGGCAAGTGAACATTGTTCTCAATATAATAAAGGTATCATCTTTTGGATCCATCGTGTCATTGTGCTTAATGTTTCATTTCTTGCTACTAATTATTGTGATAATAATTGTGTTACTACTCTATATATTTCCTTTTCGTACCTTACACAAAGTCCAATGTTCATTCCCCCTACCTAAATAGAAAATGTTTTCACAAAATCAACTATTTTTTAACTTGTAAGGTAAATCACTCAAGGGACATTAATGCATGCCTTTCACTATTTCAAGACTAAAGGTAACTCCCATCAACTTCCTATAATATCTCTTATCCACTCCTTGTTGTCAGAAGTAACTCCCTTTAGAACCGATAGCAATCATGTACAATTAATAATACAACAAATTAATTATTGTGTACACATTTCAAAGTTGATCCAAGGAAAGCATTAATTGCACTATGACAATGAACTAAATGTGCACATGCATCGAAAGCATTTTAATAATCAAGCTATGTTTCAATAATGTTATAATCCTAGTATCATTCATTAATTAATGCACATGCGGGAAATCATTAATTAAATGTATAAATATTAAGGAGAAACCTTAGTAGCATTGATTATTCAAAGGTAAGCAAGAAATAATTAATTTAATGCATAAACACCAAGGAGAGACCTCAATCATGATAAATTGCTTCACCATCCATGATTAATTTATGTAGATGAACACCTACCAAACCTCGTCAAAACATAATAAAAAAAGTGAGCCACAATATTAAAGATCAAAGGAACATTAAATCACAGTGGTAAATGTACTAATATCTAGGCCAACAAGAAAGATGCATAAGTAAACAACCATTAACAAGACATAAAGGATGATTACCCATAATCAATAGTAGAACATTGTATATTACATGAGGTAATAAATGGATCATAAAAAGAGGGGTTACCCATGCTTTGTGGCCTAGGTGTATTGAGGCCTCAATAGGTTCATAACAAAATATCAAGTTTCTTATTCTTTATGAAACACAATTAGAGACATTTTTAACTATTTAAACATTGTTCAATTTCTCTTATCACTAAAATGCTTAAGGAATCATGTTCTAGTAGCAAAATATGTTAGTCTTACTCAACGTTTCCCATCACCTACAAAAACCATCATGGTGAATTGTAACTATAATCTATTTTTTGTTAATAGATGCACTTTTTATTTCTACCAAAACAAATTTAATGGTTGTGCACCTAAACCCAACAATGTTATTATGGTAATAAACTTGCATACATAACTGGAATTTTATATGTAAGCTCACAGGTTATTAGTAACCTTTATTCCTTTAATATTTTATACAAAATCACTTATGTTAAATAAGACCTCAAATAGATACTTAATATATTTATGATTAATGAGCTAATTAATATATTACATGATTAATTATCTTATAAAAAAATGGAACACATGATAAATGTTTATCCTTTATAATGTATAAATAAGGATCTAGCCCACTCTTTTAATCATTCATATTTATCTAATAATCAAATCATATTACTCTTTTAAATACATACTATATTTATGATTAATGAGCTAATTAATATATTACATGATTAATTATCCTATAAAAAAAAAATGAAACACACGATAAATGTTTATCCGATAAATGTTTATCCTTTATAATGTATAAATAAGGATCCACCCCACTCTTATAATCATTCATATTTATCTAATAATCTAATCATATTACTCTTTCAAGTACATATTTTATAAATGTTTTTTTTTTTTTTTTCAAAATTCAAATAAAATTCACTTTTGAGTATTCAAACATCCCACTTCTTTATTTGTATCTCTTTATTTTTTATTTGAATTTCACTCCTATAACATTTCTTATTGATTTGAATGTAATCTATATTTTAGATTAATAATATATGAATTTACATCCAAACACATTTTTTAAAAAATCACATTTTAATGTAGATTAAAAATAATTTTTAGTTTAATTATAATGAATATGCCACTCCATCAAGTATGTATAGATATTTGATCGAGATATTACCATTTGATAGAAATGTGACTTGTGATATAAGGTCATATGCACTACATTTCAACAACTTTACATGATCAACTTTAAATGATTGTCACTTTTTATATTACCAATAAATTTATATTTCAACAACTTTACATAATTGTCACTTTTTATATTACCAATAAATTTATTTCCAAAGTAATAAGAAAATGCCATTAGGCCCATGTGGGATCAAATTAGTGTCAGCATCAATCAAATTGCATTGTCAATGCTTCTTCTCACTCACTTCATGACCAATAAAGCAATCAAATTACATTGTCAATGCTTCTTCTCACTCCCTACCAATAAAGCAAGATTTGATTATGCATACTCTTTAGCCTGAACATTCATATAAAGTCCTTTGCTTAAAGATAGAACTCTCATGAGGAAGCCTTGCAAAGTCATTCACTAGGACTCTAACTCACATTAGAATTGCAACTCATTGCAACTTGAATAGCTCAAGAAGAAACCAAAACAAAGAAAAACAAATACAAAACTAAGAAAGGGGAACCTTTACACTCGTAACAAACTCCAAACTTTTTTTTCTCGATTTTATGATTTAGGTGGTCATCTAGGATCTTTTGGAAAATGATTTTAATATTAGTGATTTTTATTTTTGGGTTTTTTTCATGTATTTTTGGGGTAATTGTGCCTAATGATCGGGGAACTAATTTATTTTATTAATGTTCTTCCAAACAAGTTAAAGGATACCTAAAACAGAGTATCAAGTGAAAAGTTATGATTTTGGCAAGGTTCCCCTTTATTTCCAAACAAATCAGATTCGTCTAGCCCAATGTTCTTACTCAACCCTGATAATACTAAGGATAAGGTTCTTGAATTCTGTGGTTTGTTATTTTTAAGTTATTTGACATTATAAATGTATTTTTAGCCTCTTGTTATGGAGTTTTTGTGAATGATCATATCTATCACATCTCTTCTCAAAGATAAGTTGGCATCATTCTAGCCATCTTGTATTGTTTTGTATATCATAGTTTATTTCACCATTTGATTCATTAATAGAATTTGGTTTTCACTATAATATTTATGTTGTCAATAGTACATTTGTGTCTTCTCTTCAATATAGTATGTTTTACATTTTGTTCTTAATCCAATCTAGATCAATAGTATCAAAGCATTATGGTCTATATGGTTCTTTTGTGCATTTTCCTAAATATGTCAAGGTACAAAGAGTCGAGCCTCAAACTAACTGACCCCAGTGAATACTTTTTGCTATTGACACAAGCACCCTCCCATGGTGGATGAAGTAAAGAAAGGTGATGAAGCATGAGTTCCTATCAAAATGTTTCTCCTTGAATCCATTAAGCGATAAAGGAACAATAGGATGGATCATTGTGCCTAGATCCTCCAATGACTCCCAACAATGATGGAGGCATGATTGAGGCACCTTTTAAAAGTAGCTATTTTGGAGGAACATCACCCTTCAAGGTACAAGAAGGTCATAAGGTCAAATACACTAAGGCCCTTCAAGGTTAGGTTCCATTCATGGTATGTGAGTGTTGATCATTTTCTCTGTCAAGGGAAAATGATCAACATTTGAGAGAAAAACTTGTGAGGAATAAGAAATTCTCTCCTCATTTTTATAGAGGTGGTTATCCTCTCTTAATATATCGGAAGATTCTTTGTGTGGCTCTAGATGAAATAAATGGGTGACTACTAAAGAGAAAACCACAAAATATATTCCAACAAATCTCTCATTTAGCATATTTATTCATTCAACACGTCATCTTATTCATGGAAATAAAAGTAAATAAATATAACTGCAAGAGATTTGTACAAAGTTTGCTTTCACAAATATTTTTCCTTCCTTTTGAAATGATGTGAACCCAGAATTAGCTATGACTTTGCAAGATGAAAGAAAAATAAAATGGATAGGTCATCAAAGAACTTTACATGATCACTTCATTACACCTCAAAAACGATTTTGATGGATAAGACATTTGAAATATCATGCTTTAGACTCAAAGTATGAAAAATTACTATTGTAATGCTTTGAAATAGTTCTTTGTGGGAGAAATTAATAATAATATCCCAAATGAAATAAGCTAAACAATTTCTTAAACAAGAGGGTTGAAACAACCTCAACAATATTTCAATGACAATTACATACACTAAAATAAATTGCATCTACTTTTACAAGAAGGGATTTTCTCGTCTAGACCTGAAATGTCATGGGGAGTGTATGGAAGAATATTGAGAGAGTTGAGTAGAAAGGAATATGAAGGATAAAATAAAAAATACTGATTCACAAATTTTTGGAAAGGACCAAAACTTGCCTCAAACAAAAATACCTCTATAGCAAACTCTCTAACAACCCACTACCAACCACTGAATCTTCATCCTTTTCTCTTTTGTAATCTCCTCTTCATCTTCTTGAAACTATTTTTTAGTTAGGGTTTTATGTGTCCCTTTTGGTGAAATGAAATAATCCCTTTGGTAAGTATGAGCTTTTATATTTGCACCATCATCTAGGACCCACCTTAGAAGTTTATAAATTTCTTTACATAAATTATTTTCCAAAAATAACTTGTTTCCAAACCAAAAAATAGTCTTGAATGTAATGTAATTTTTAGGGTCTAATAAATGATATTTCATCCATTTAAACTACTTCCATTGTGTTATTCCTCTCTTTATATTTCCAATGAGATCTCGTTTTCTCAAATCAAATGTTGGGATCAAAAGTTATGAGCTCTGGAAGATAGAGACTCAACCATCATTGATTTGCCCTCGTGAAACTTGGGCTTTGATTTGAAAATTCGACTTTCTTTATCCCACATGCATTATGGGAGGGTTCTCATGACATATTTATAAATAAAGTTTTTCTCCATGTTATGTGTGAATGAAGTAGAAAGAACCATAGAATTCTATGTAGTTTGTGAAAAAAGTATCTTTTGATCACCACATCATCACCCAATCATCCTACCATGGAAAGTGATGAAAATGACCAAGTAATATAGCATGGGGAGTAGGTTATGTAATGTGAGGGTAGGGTAATAATACTTAGTCAAAATTTCAAAAATGGAGGGGAAAATTTGGTGAATAGAGGAAGAAAATTGGTGATATCTTGGGCATATGACCTTTGTTTTCAATTCTGTAAATTGTTGAACGAAGCTGACACATGGGGTTATTCAATGCAAATCTAGACATAAGTAATTTCCTTTTGTGAGTATCATTTCCTTCTCTTTTGTTTCAAAGGTAAATTGTCTTCGTTAGACTTTCATGTTGAAGAACTGAAAATTGAAGCTGATTAGAAACTTGGTGGGTCTTCACAATCAACAGTTGAAGATCATTTGGAACTTTCCAAGTTCGAAAAAAAAATAATCTCTATTTGATGGGTAAAAACACATCAAAGTGCATGAAGGATTTATATGAGTACTAAGCCAACTTGCCATGCCAAAATCATATTAGCCAAAGAGACCACAAAGTTGAATCCACTTAAATCTTTCGAAATAAAACTCACATAGTGTACATCACCAACATTTATTCCAAATGTCATTCCCAAAATATGAAAATATGTCATATATATATATATATAGATAGATAGATAGATAGATAGATATAGATTTTCTTTTTTTAACTTGAGTTTTAATTGTATCCCTTAGCTAGTGAAAATTGTTCCTTGAATTTAAAGAAACTCACCACATATACTTTTATATAATTGTTATAATTTTTTATTCCTTGATATATTTTAATTAATTAACTAAAAGTGTCTAACAATCTTTTTTTTTTGGCTATAATTGTTATAATTTTTTATTCCTCGATATATTATAATTAATTAACTAAAAGTGACATGTAAGGTCCAATCATCTTTTTTTTTTTTTGGCTTTAAGTTACTTTTATAACCTTTTTCACGTATTCAGTTTATCTATTTTAGTATTAATAGGGATTATTTTTCACTGATTTAGTTTTTTAATTTTTTATGGACTTTTGATGAAATTGTTATTGTTTAAAATGCATAAAGGGATTCAACGCCTTGAAAAAAATATCACATATTTATATAGAAACTCAACAACTTAAATATGTAATTATAACAATTTTTAATTGAATTTCAAATAAAACTCAAAAACTAAAAAAAATTAAACTACACTCATGGGGTGATCCCTTCCCATGAAGCCAAGCCACAAATATGCATATAACTGACTACAAATATATTCACATGCGTTGGTAGAAATGGAGACAACGTTGAGTCTAACCTAGAAACAATGACAAATAGTTTAATACCATTGATTTATTTCCTTTGTTTTTGTTATATGTGAAGTAATTGCATTGTCTCGTAATGCTATGGGTGAAAAAATGTTAAGAACCAAACATCAATATAGCATGGAAAAACCTCAGGAAAAGTACTCAATGCCTTGAAACA
>CBVK0101782292.1:0-13378 GCA_900067695.1 Picea abies
CTCCAACTACATTTGTAATTCCTTTAACTCTGGTGTGCTCATTCTATAAGTTGTTTTTGACACTGGGGCAGCTCCTGGAGCTAAATCAATTGTGAAATCTATCTCCCTTCTTGGGGGAAATACGGGTATTTCTTGGAATACATATTCAAATTCCTGCATTACTGAGAAATCTTCGACTTAGTTCCTTTGTATTATCTGTCTCTTCCACATGAGCTGCATACAATTGACATCCTTTCCTAAAACATATTTTTAGTTGTAAGGCTGAAATATCCCTTATAGAGATGAGTCTTAGAACTCCTTTCACGGTGCTCTTCTTTCCATTTCCATCAAGACATGTAAATGTCTTGTTATGACAATCTAGGATAGCATGATGCTTTTCCAACCAATCAATCTCAATCAGAACATCATAATACCCCAATGGTATGATATTTAGATCAGTACTGGTATTCACGCCATTAAGACTTATGGAACAACTTCTGACCATATCATGGATTCCTCTTTTGGTTCCAGTGGCTAACTGAACCAAACTTTCTTTTCTAAGTTTACTTTTATCCAAATATAATCTATCCACTATATTAGGATCAATGTAGCAATGAATTTCTCTTGAATCAATCAAAATAGCAACAGGTTTATTTATGATCTTACCTTCCACCTTGATCATATTGGACTGGTACTCTTCTTGTTGATCATTTAAAGTTGCATAGATTCTTCCCATATCTTCGACTGTTGTAGCCTCTTGGATGTTGTGCACAGTTGTTATAACCCTAAATTGCACCACACATGATTACCTGGCATCAGGCCAACTCATATCCCTTCATTACCAAAACATCTATTGAACAACTCTTTGGAAATCCTCGTGTCAAGGCCCATGCACCCTAACCCATTACTGCACGCATGTGAATGCTGGTTGGCTCACTACAACCCGCGTGTACCTAACAAAGCATGAAAAAAGGAAAGTTATCGATGAAACAAAAAGCTATGGGTCAGTTAACTGAAATTCCCAGCCATGCATGGCCGAGGGTTCATCCAAAACCCTAGCTCCTTCTAGCCTATAAAAGAAGGGGTAGGGGTACCATTTGGAAGAGGAAAAAATATAGCGAAGAAACTCTACCCATTTATGTAATTCATTGTCCCAACCCTTTAGCCTTTCCTCATGCCAAAGGAGATTTAACGCAAAGCAGTTGGAGGACAGAAGAAGAGGATCTCGGGATCAGGATCAAGGAGCGGTGGCTGGTCTCGACTTTGATTGTAAGTTGATTCATTTTTCAAGTAATAAAAGAATACTTTTCCCATCCCAATGCATGAGTTATCTATGGTTTGGTTAATTTATGCTTAATTTCTAACCCTTTAGTAGAGAAGTATCATGCATGCATAGTTGTTATATGTCTTGATTGCAGGTCATCTGTGGAAGGAGCAGCGCAAGCAAGTGGTCATAGCGCAATGGAGGATCTACACCAAACGTCGATAACAAGGTTAGTAGTCCTTTTCTATGTATGTATTGTGAAAGAGGGGTTTAAGTTTTGGGTTGTAGGTTAAAAAGTAATTTCTTTACAGTCAAAATCTGCATGTAAGTCTGACCCTAGTTTGCTAGTCCGTAGGGTATTTTTCCCAACAACAACAGTCTTCACTCTGTCTTTTCTATGTGGGAAATCCTTGTACAAGCGATCTTCCTTGCATCGCCAACATTGGATTGGTGGCCTTCTCCTTTTTCCCAAGGAATCTTCCTTCTTTGAATCTCATTAAGCATATTGAGCTTGATGATTTCCATTAGGCTCATTCCTATTGAAGGGAGGTTTGAATCCTTTCCTCCTTTGATCGAACTTCTCATTTTTCTTGTCCTTCCAAGATTTCTGCAGGGATTCGCTTCTTTGGCCTTTCTCATACAGGTATTTATCCTTCTTGATTGCTTCATTCAAGGTCCTGGGTTCATCGTACTTGATCTTTTCCTTATATAAGGCTGGAAATCCACTTAGAAATATCTGTATTTTCACTTTCTCATCACCAATGAACTTAACATACTTTAATAATCCCAAGAACTTCTTCTCATATTTTTCCATAGTCATGCTTCCCAACCTAAGTTCAAAGAACTCCTGCATTTTCTTGTCATAGAAATGCTAGGAAGTAATTATTGAACCGCTTCCAAGTGATCCTACTTTCTTTAACATGTTCCATTTGCTTCATTTGGTCCCACCACATCGCAACTTTCTCGTGTAAATGGTAGGTGGTAATCTTGGATTCCAGGTTTGATGAATAGTTATGCAATTGAAAATATCTCTGGAGCCCAAGAAACCATGGTTCGGTATCATCCTCCCTTTCTCTTTCACCATCGAAGGAAGGTGGCTTGATCTTCCTCGGCTCTCCTTGAAAACTATCTACCTCTTGTTTCCTTATTTGTTTTCTGACAGGGACACCTCTGGACTGCTTATAGGATCATCTGATGCATAAAACTTTCTTTCTAAGTAAGGAGGTGAGTGGTGTCCATGAGCTCTGCTAGCACTTCTAGAATAACTAGCTCTTCCACGATCATCCCTTCTTTCATGACACTTTCCTTCTTCCTCTTGTCTTGAGTTTGATCCCTTCTTTGTTTGTCTCTGCAACACTCGAGCATTTATCTGACTTTTCTCTTTCATTAGTCTCTCGTTGTCTTCTTTGTAGATATTCACTTCCATCTTCACGCTTCTTACTATTTCTATTAATGTTTCTTGCTCTCTTTTTTCCTTGTGTCCATTGGACTCTGTCTCTGCATTACCAACTCCATTATTCTGGCCTTCGGCCTCCTTTTCATGATTGGAGACTCCCTCACCTTCTTCCATTTCCTCAATACGCATCCTGAGCTTATGTTCTTAAGCCCCTTAATTCTGCAAAATGTGCAAGTGACCATTTTGTTAGAATTATGCGTATGATAAACAAAAATTGCCAAACCATGCTACAAGTCTCTTTCTTGGTTTTTTTCATTGATATCATATCCCCATTATCTGAAAATAATAGTGTCATGTTATCCTTGGGTTGCCATATAATTTCATCCTACGCAGGTGCTTCCTTCAAACCACTTCCCAGGTGACCACGACTAGAAACCGTGGCTAAATCCTTCCTTAGCACTTTTCTATCTCGAGGACGACCAATTCAGCCCTTAGCCCTCCTTTCCTCAGCTCTCAATCTGCATATGACCAAGGCCATGACCCTGTGCTTAGCTGAAAAGGCGCTTATCTAGAGCTTCGAGACTTCGAAACTTTCAGCCAGGATCCGATCAACGATCCTTGTCCTATTTCATGATCAACAATTGAGATCCACTTCCAGACTCCACGCTTCGAGAGTCTCAACTTTCCTCACTTGCTTCCTCCTGGAACGCTTTCACCCAGAGTTCATGATCTGTCGACAGGTGTCCTCCCATAGATTAGCGGTTGTGAATCACTTCAACTCTTTGGGCTTCGAAAGTTTCAAACCTTCCTCCTACACTTTCTCTCGGAGCGCTTTCACCCAAAGTCAGCGATCCTTTCACATGTGTCTTCTGGAATCAACGGTCGATATGTACTCTGGCCTTCGGGCCTTTGGGAGTTTTCGACCCAATGCAACATGTCACATATTTCCCCACTAGAGTGCCTAATCTCCGAACTGCATGATCTATCGCCACATGGTGAAATATTAGAAGTGGACATGTGGCCCAATCATGCAGGTGACATGTGTCACTTTCTAATAGACCTTTCAATACTCCAAATGCTCAAAACTTACTGACACATAGCACACATCCCATCTGTCCATGTCATCCCAGGTGACATCTGCAAGCCACATCACTTCAGGAATTCTAGGGTCCACATCACCTCTTGGTGACATCATCATGCCCCATCACTTTGGCTCTTCGGGCTTTGGGAGTTTGGGAGTTTCCCTACTAGTGCACTTCCAATTCTCCTAAACTCTGAATCCCCGAACTAGCCAATCTTTCGCCATGTTTCCTCTTAGATCGGACGACTAAGATTCACTTTGGGTCTTCACCCGGAGTCCACGGATCTGCTCCACATGCCCTCCTTAATCTGACGGCTATGTTTTACTTCGGAACTCCGGATTTCGTAAATCTCGAACCTCAACTTTTTTTTTGAAATGTTTTTATCTGAAGTTTGCGATCTACTGACACATGGCTCTCGGCAGATCGATGGTCGAGATCCTTTCGGGTCTTCTTACTTTGGAGAACTCAACTCTCAACCTTTTTTTTCCCCAGAAGTGCGTGAATTTATGTCGCATGTCCTCCTAGATCAGACAGTTGAGATTCAATTCAGATCTCTGGGGTCCGAAAATCTCAATTCTCAACTTCTCATGCCTACCTTTTCCTAGAGTTCTTTTACCTGGAGCACACGATTAGTTGACGTGTGTCCTCCTACAGATCGACAGTCCCCGGCTACTTCTTCTCTTTTGAGGTTTGTCGCTTGAGTACTAGCATGTCACATCACTGCATGCCTTTCAAATTGTGGGGGAATGCATCGACGATTTGGAGTAACCTTATTTTAGCCCCGTAATTCTCCTGATGTTGACACGTAACCCCTTGGTGAAATTGTGGTTTGGATTGTGGGACTACCTTGGGAAATTATCTCACATGCAACTCGGTTCCTCACAATGCCTCATGTCCATTGATCTCACTCTCCAATGGGATATGACAGATGTGACCTTATCCCTTGCTTCCTTTTCATTGGACGATCCAATGATCTCGGATCTCTCCTGATCCTACAGTGGCGATCGCTCTCAGATTCAAAGGGGGACGGTCATGATCCTTCAAAACCCTTACCACGGGTCCTAAAGTTCTATCTCCTGCATAGATTCTATTAACATTCTGTAAATTTCCAGAGGTTGTTGGGAGGTAGAAGAAATTTAGTAGAGGTAACTTACCCAACTGCTTCGAAACTGGGATCTAGCCTTGCCAGTTTCAGAGAGGGATCTCTCTGTAAGATTTAGATATGTTTGATTTTCAGATTTTAGGCTAGTTAATTTAATTGGAGTATGTTGGTTTGTTTTATAAGGATGGTTGAAATATTGATTACACTTCCATTGGGCTATGGGGTCTGCGTTAAAGGATTGAGATCAGAGAATAGATTTTATTAGGTTTCTCCACAGGGAAGGATAATGCAAATGTTGGATCCTTTAAAATTAATGCGATGAAAGGCGGAAAAAGACGAGATAATCAATTACAATAAAGAAGCATTTAAAAATTTATTTATCACAATATCAGAAGAAAAACATTTAGATCTTTAAAATCCAGAAACAGAGTATACAAGATAAATTATTCACTTAAACTTCTTTTAAATGATCATAGATAGAAAAAAGAATGGTAACAAAGTAAGATAAACGTTTAAGAATGAGAAGAAAACATCACCAACATCAACACGTAGGAATCCTGTGAATCGTCCTTTTTATTATTGGTAGATTTCTTCAAAAGATTACAGATTACAGCTTGCTTGGGAGTAAAGATCAACCCTCAATACTTCGAAGTTTGAAGTATTTGTAGAAAAAAATTACAATTGATCCTATCATTAATGATCAGGATATGGTGGAGATAAAATATAACTAACTAGATTACATTTTACAAAAAGGTAGGAGTTCTAAATGATCCTCAAATCCTTTATGTTAATTCTGATGAATTGGTTGGTGATTCATATTTGACTTGACTGTGACTGTGTCGTGTGCTGACTAGGATGTACACCTCATCATTACTCGATCAGAGTACACAGTTCATCCCATCTCTTTTGACTAGGGATGGTAATTTTGAGTAACCTATGGTAAACTTCATCCATCTCTGTGTATTTGGCGAAGGTGGGCTTGGTGATGAAGATGCACTTGATCTCGTGTTGGATGTTGAGGTCCAACTGTAGAGTCTCCTAAAATGATTTACTAGTGATGTTTCCCTGTATTCCTACAAACTTAGAACCATCCTTTTCCACTATGATGATCTTCTGGTTGTAGTCTGAGAGGGTAATCAACTTGTCATTGATCACAAGTAACCCTGGTAGCCCCTTCTTATGTAGTAAATCCATTTTGCTGAAAAACCTTTGAACTCCAATGTCCATTGCTTGGGCCCTTTCCTCAAGTTGCAGCATTAATCCTCTCTTGGTCAAAACTTTCTTGACCTCAAGGATATTTTTTGTTCTATCCTCAATCTCCAAGGCCTCTATCTCCTCTCTTGTTTTGGAATTCAAGAATTTGATGATCTCGTTTGATTTTATAGGTCTTTCTCCTAATTCTCCTTTGATCTTATCAATGGCCTTTCTGCTTCTCTATATTAGTTCATGCTGCTCAAACATAATCTGTATGAGTGGCCAAATATTTGTCATGGATTTGTAGATGTCCATCCAAATGTTTTCCTTGGCCTCTGCAAGTGTTTTGGCTACGATAGTTTATTTTTTCAATTTCTGAAGTTCATGCTTGAGCCTCTGAGTTGTATGCATTTCAGTGTTGTAGCTTGACTGAACAGTGGACTTCAACTACTAGAGGTTTTTTATCTTGTTGGCCCTTGAACAAGTTTTGGGGAACCTTGGTCATGTTTGACCTCTTTTGGGACTTCGACAGGCTGGTCAATGGCAGAGCGCAAGTCAAAGCGGAGATCACAGGATCTCGGCCCCTTTCTAGGGAAGTTTTGGGATTAGGGTTTATGTAACAGGTATGGGGATGTTGGCCCATGGGTTTACCCATGTTTAGGCCCTTTTTGTAATATATAAATAAGTAGCTAGGTGATGTAAGAGGAAGTCAGTGTGTGCTAAGTGCAAGTGATGTAAAGTAGTTGGGTCTATGTGATTAGCTCTATGCATACTGTGTTGAGAACTTGCAGAGCTGCGCACAAGTAATTGTAAGGAAGGCTTTTGTGTTGTAACCTAGCTCGGGGAAAGAGGATTTGGTGAAGTGCACACAGATCTATTGTCCTATGTGGAGTAGGATTTTGTGGCTCTATGCATGTAGATGATTGACAAAAGACAATAAAGAGAGGAAGAGTTGGTGGACGTATCCCCAGGATGGGGGTGAACCATGTATATCATGTGTTATGGTTTCTTTGTGCATTATGGTTGTTATATTGTTCATATGATTTATTCTTTGTACTTACCTTCATCAATGTTTAGATACATCTGATATGATAGCTTAGTGTTTATCCATGTGAATGAATGTTGGATTTGAGTTGTCTCTATATGCTAAGTTCTTGAATGTGTTCGATCTGGTTGAATACTGCATTGCTCTGTAATTAGGGTTTATCTGGGCTGTGAACAAGGGTTAAATGCTAATGAATGTTAACTTCTAAGTTCTCTGTTAGGTGTGGTAATCACAAATCTGTGTCCCAGCTAGGTCACGGACACTTGAATCCTACAACCTCCCCTGCCTCTACCTCAGGTGAGACTTCATCTGCTTCGCAAGTGTTGTCAAAAGGGTCGGTAGTTAGGGTTTTGTTGGTGCGTTGTTGAAGCATTGAACCCTAGGTTTGTCCCTGTTCCAACAAATGGTTCCATTGTCGGGACCTGAAACTATGATTGCTAGGAACTGAAGAAAGGAGAAATCTTTGTGCGTAGATCTGTTGCCCTAGTGTGCAGTATTCTACTTGACTTGTGAAGCTCTGTGCTAAGAAGAAAAGTCAGATCTGAGTAAAAGAGGTAAGATATTGAGGCTTTGTTCTCTAATAAAGGTAAGATAAGTGGAAATTTTTGTTCCTAAAGTATGGATCTAGGTATGTTTGATAAATTTTGTCCTAGTCTGAAAACTAGGGCATGGCTAGAAGAAAGAAGATTTGATATGAGTAGATCTGATAAAAGTAATAAAAGATATGTTATTCCTTTGCATAGAAAGAATGTTTGGACTAACAAATGGATGTAGGACCCTAGAAATATTTTTTTGCAGGTCAGTTACTGTGATCCCAGTGCGTAGTACAGGAAAGGCTGGGGATCGTTTAAGAGAAAGAGAGGATTAACTCTTTGTTAGAGTTGCATAAGACCAGGACATATTGCTAAAGAATACCCTAGTAGAAACCCTATTTGTCTTTGTTGCAAAGAAGTGGATCATGAAGTTTTGGATTTCCCTAGAATGATTGCTAAGGTTGAAAAGATGAATATGAGACAAGAAAACCTTGAGGAAGGCCAAGAAACTAAGGATATGATAGAATTCCATAAAGAATCAGAGACTGTATTATTGCATATGAAAGAAACCTTGAATGATCACAGAGACACCAATCTATCAGAGATCTTAAAAGAAAAAGAGTGCATAGAAACAAGAATAGGATACTTTGACATAGATGGTGTTATGGATGAGGAAACAGAAGTGAATATCATGACAGAAAGAACTTGGGAAATTTTGGGAAAGCCTACTATGATTCCTTCATTGGGAGGAATAGGATTATTTAGAGGAAAGTTGATAGCCCTATGTGGAAGACTTACTCAGATATCTATGAGTACTCATGGAACTTCAATGGAGGAAGAATTTGAGGTTGTTAAATTTATTGAGAAAATCGCCCCATTTGCTATTTTGCTAGGAAAAACTTGGATTGAGAAAGATTAGATCCGAAGAAAACAAGAAGAGGAAGCTCTAGAATAGAAAAAGCAAGAACTAAGAGATTTCATGGCTAGGAGAATAGCGCACTTAATGAAAGAACAAGAAGACCAATCGAAGTTACTGAGGACCATAGATCTAGTTGTCAAAGTTGAAAGAACACAGGAAGACTTGAAACACCTATTTGTACAAGAGAGTAGAGAACCTACTCCAGAAAAAGAAGAAGTATTGCCCTCGAACCCTATGAAAGAATCTCAGCAGTGTGAAGTTACTATGCCAAGAGAAGATAAGAACAATAATGGAAAGAGGAAACTAGTGACTCGGATTATAGGAAAGAAGGCCAAAAATCTCAGTAAGAAGAAAGCAAAGCTAGAAAAATTGCAAGAGGTACAAGAAACGAATTCGCAGAAAGGGGATTTACAGAACTTGAACTTTGCTGAAATATCAGAACAGCGCAGATTAGCACTTTGCCATGGAGGAGAAATATGACCGTTAGATCGACACTCCTGAATGGTTAGAATGACAGTTATGATCAAAAAACTCGCCATTGGACTGTTGGGACTATGCCATAATGGACAGAATTGCATTGATGAAGGCTTTCTTGTTCATTAGAGGAATCCATTATGACATTGTCTATGTATTTTGTCGACTGTTGCACCGAGAACACTTTTGCAAATTGTAACTGATCCTATAAGCGAATTCATTGTTATCATGTTGTGCTTATTGAGACCTCGCCACCCATTTTATTACCTTACTCATTTGATCACCGACCTAAGATACCTGATCTTGAGTGTGCATGTCAGACGAACTCAGCACAGTAGAAAAGTTTGTCTAAGAAACTCTAATCGACCTTATGGCTGAGAAGGTGATGTTTGTAGGAATTCAAGATTCATCGACGTGAGGAGTGAAAGCCTTCCCTTCGAATTCTTGTGGATCTGTACCATCCCGAGTTGCGACAAAGAAACGAACCAAGCATCGTGATGACTTGGCGAACGGGAAGCTCATCCCATCCATCATGCCTAACTACATCCCGCCTCCGGTTGGCACGGTGAGTCATGATAGTGTCCCAAGGGACTTCGACTACACCTTGATTACTGCATACCTCCCAAAGGGGATACGTGCAGTCAAAACACAACTAGATAATATTTTGACGCTAACGATCAGCGACTATAACCTAGGAGATCGCAAGAACTACAACATGATCGCACCCTATAAGTATTTGACCAGGACAAAGGGGAAGAAGTTGATTATCATTCCCCAACCATGGACTATGGACATCGTGAGGTCCACTATCTTGAACGTGATGAAAATACCCCATTTTGGAAGGCATCAGGAGGTTAATGCGTGCTTTAAGCTCCTACTGTCATGCTTCTATGGCAGTTATTTGTGGCTGGATAGATGCATCATCGTCGATCCAGCATTGATCCATCAGATCACCAGATTGAGCATGCAAGGACCAGACCCACAATAATTTTACTCAGGGAAGGCTACAGATTGCGCCCTGGCGTAGAAAATTAAAGATACCTATGGCGATATGGAAAAGGGGAAGCGAGGATACAAGGTAGCATCCATCCAGAATGGTGCAGTGCACCTAGCCTGCCAGTTGATCGTAGGTAAGCCTAGCCTACGAGTTGATCACAGGTAAGCTAGTAAGAAAGAACAGACCCACGCAGGTCATAGGGTTTGTTGTTGATCTTGCAGGCAAATGCGTGGAAGGGATAAAAATGAATTGGGCGAGCTACCTTGCCAACCAGTTAGAGTAGGAATGCCTCAAAGCTTGATATCAGGGCTACGAGTTTCACTTCAGTTGGTTGTTGATCTTCATTGCGTTCATTGCTTGGGAGATGCCGGAAGGTGCGACCTTCCCTGAGATTGAACCATCCAAACCCATAGCCGCAAATTTCACCATGCTCTGGTATTCAAGCGACATGGGGAAACAATGGAATTCGAACGCGGTGTTCCACACCTACTACCTACAGTTAAAGAGGGCTATTGATTCCTTCCCTCATATGACACCGAACACTCTTCATAGGTTCAAGCCCTCTGCGAAGTTCCACATGGATAGACATTTTATTTATATCACTACGCATGGGGATGAACACAAAGAAGATCTGTAGAGTTACTATAAGCTCACAGAGGAGGACATGGAAGAAATAACAAAGGAATGGCATGCAGATTTCTTTATCCCAGTTGACCAGGCCAAACTGTCCAACCTTGACCTAATCGGAAGTCCAGTGGTCACCTGCAAAGAGTACGATGCACCTAGAAGTAGAAGAAGGAAGAAGACAGAAGAGGTACAAAAGTTGAACAGCACATTAGAAGAGACTACTTCATAATCACCAGGAGGAGGAGGTGATGATGAAGTAGACAAAGACAAGAACAATGAAGAAGAAGACAAGAAGAGGAAAGGTGAAGTAACACCACAGGGATCCCATTGATGAGACTGAGATATCCAAGAAAAGAAAGGTTTCCCCCATGAAACCTACATCGCGGAAGAAATCAAAAGCTAGTAATCCCAAGATGGAGACTATGCTCATGATGGATGACATCGACCTAATCATCGATGTTGTCTCAGATACTTCATAAGATATTTTACAGCGTAGTGAAGCAAAACAAGAGACCATTTATGAAAGGATTGAAGCAGAGATAAGTGGATTACAGCAAGCCCTTCACTCCAGTTACGCAGTGTCTACTATGCCCCCACCATCAGAAGAAACAGAGCTGGGAGATGAGCCTGTTGGTCACTATAATTGATTAATTGATTTCAAACAACCAAGTGAAACATAAATTATCAACCCAGGGAAGTCTTTTTATTTCAAAGATAACCACGCACTATATATGCTCAATTCCAAAAGCAACTTACAATTGTAGTAAAAGAAGCTATACTAATCATACTTGCTGAAGTTCTGAATTAAATCACAGGAAAGCAACTTCCCTATTGCAGATTTTAAAGATTAATCTAAGAATCCTGGATTACATTAAAATAATACTTGCAACAGGAAAGAACACTACTCTGCAATCAGAGGACAGGACCCTTACTCTCAAACAGAGACTTCAGTGCTGACACTCCTTCATGAAAACAGTAATGCAGAAAAAGATAACTCTATCTAGCAGAAAACAAGACCAATTAGTCCCTTCCTTTCTAAGTAGGAACCTTAAGCCCTATTTCTGCTTATCACACTTGTGAAATAGAGATTACAGAGAGAAGGATGATCTAATCCCTTCTTGTCTGAGCAGGGACCCTTAACTCAGTCTCTGGCTAGCACACTTGCAAGAATAAATAAATTCTACAGAGGACAGAATGTTTTGATTCCTTTATGTCTGAGCAGGAACCCTTAACCCAGTCTCTGGCTAACAAACTTGCAGCAGTAAATGAAATCTACAGAGGACAGGATGTTCTAGTCCCTTTCTGTCTGAGCAGGAACCCTTAACCCAGTCTCTGGCTAACAAAATTTCAGCAGTAAATGAATTCTATAGAGGATAGGATGTTCTGATTCCTTCCTGTCTGAGCAGGAACCCTTAACCCAGTCTCTGGCTAACAAACTTGCAGCAGTAAAAGAAATCTACAGAGGAAAGGATGTTATGATTCCTTCCTGTCTGAGCAGGAACCCTTAACCCAGTCTCTGGCTAACAAACTTGCAGCAGTAAAAGAAATCTACAGAGGACAGGATGTTCTGATTCCTTCTTGTCTGAGCAGGAACCTTTAACCCAGTCTCTGGCTAGCCTCATAAAATCATCACACAAGATTGCTAATAAAGGATTACGAATTTCATTCAATAAACTAAGACGGAGTCAGTAGTGTTTCAGCAAAGCGGAATTCATTAAAAACAGTGTTTCAGCATATGAAAATTAAACACACATAAACAGAGAACACACTCTATAACTAATGGGTGAATCTTGTGAAGAAGGTGGGCCCTCCCTTCTCACAATATTCCCCTGGAATGGGAAAGCTAGAAGGAGATAATCAAAGTAGTCTTGTATTCATCTATCAAAATATCCAGTTACAGTCTGAAAATGAAGTACACGTCCCTCTCTCTATGAAGATTTTCAATACATCAAACTTCAATGCTCGAATGAAGAATTCCCCTTATTTAAAGAGGGAACCTCCTCGATGCAATATATCAAAAATTATAATGTATATCTGAATCGGATCTTCTTTCTAAACCATAGCAGGATGTCCTGGTCTCACGCAACAAAAATGCTATTACAGGAGCTGGATGAGGTATTGTTGTTACAACTAGAGTAACAACTTCTTCTCGTAGTTGTCGATGTTGTTTCAGCATCGCAATTCACGGGTTGTTTCAGCCACGTGAATTGCACTCTTGACTGTGTCGGCCTTGACTGCTAACTATAACGGCTTCCTTGTGTTTTAGCATCATTGGTTCTAGCGGTCTCCTCTGTGTTTCAGCATCTGCAACTCTAGACTTTGTAGCAGCTCTGTGTCTCAGCCTCTGCGACTCCGGACTGTATGAAAGTTCTGTGTTGCATCATTAGGGGCCTCGGACTGTGTTTCAGCAATAGGGACCTCGGACTGTGTTTCAGCAACCGGGACTTCGGACTATGTAACAGCTCCGTGTTTCAGCATCTGCGACCTGGACTGTGTTTCAGCAACAGGGACCTCGGACTGTATAACAGCTCTGTGTTTCGGCATCTACGTCCTGGACTGTGTTTCAGCAACAGGCTTCAAATGATAGTCTGCAGTCTAATCAATGGTTAAGTACAAAAGTGATGTGAAATATTATGCAAAACAGATTAAGCATATAGTAATGAGAAAGGACGTTGTATACCTTGGAATGATCAGATGAAGTGGTAGTATGAGTCTAAATACAGGTGATCAAGGGTATAATAATGGAAAAAAGTATGGGCAAAAAGG
>CBVK0101782293.1:0-18110 GCA_900067695.1 Picea abies
AGGTGTTGCATGTCCTCAGGCAACTCACTCTGAATCAGAGTCTTGATACCGGCTCTGATCGTGTAAATTACTTAAGCAGTAGCTCTAGGAGGTACTGTCTGTTGGGGTTCTGAACCCCTGGACCTGCTATAGTCTTTGCCATGCTATTGTCTCTGCCTTCTGAGGTTCTGGTCTAATCCAGAGGAGATGATCTTCATTATGCTTAGCAGCCAAGAAATCATTCTGCCACCAAATTTGATTATAAAGAAATGAAGTAAATGCTCGAATTTGAACATCCCCAACAAAGGGATTTATGTTTAACAACCTGTTTTCTGGAATAGCCTCATTATGGAAGTATGCCTCACATAAGAGTTGTTGATCCCTGGTAGAGGCTGCTAGAAAAGTCTTGACAAAATCTGTTGGTTGTATTACCTCATGGGGTTTACCTTCTACAATTGATTTAATCTGGAACCATGTGATCCTCTCCATGAGAAATAAAGAATAGTTACAAGATGGTTTCCTTGTGGCCATTAGTTTCTGCATCAAATCAAATATCAGGACCAATCTATATCTTAAGTCTTTGTTCTTCTTCTTGAGTTCACGAGATTCCTGGCGAATCTGTTCTGATGCTTCCCAAGTTGAGAAGGTGTGATTTATCCAGGTTTGCCTGTGGACTTGCAGATGTTTGGACTGTGTTTCAGCATACTCCTTCTTCCACTTTTGTATCTCTGCATGCTCATCCCATAGCTGAGTTTGTGTTTCAACATCTGAAGTCGTGGGATTAGGCAGGGTTTGAGTAGACTGTTCTCTGGAAGTGGAGAAATTGATTTGACTGGGAGGTGTAACTTCCTCCATGGGCACTGTTTGCACAGCCTTGTTGACAACAGTAGGGATTTCTTTCTTGATCCTGGAAGGGCCTGCTGGTTCTTGTGTTGCAGTAGGTTCAGTCTTGAGTTTTCTAGGGCCTATTGATTCTTGTGTTGCAGCAGGTTCGGTCTTGAGCTTGATGGAACCTGTTGGTTCTTTTGTTGCAGTAGGTTCAATCTTGACTTCAAAAGGGGAATGAGTAGGGGCTGCTCCTGGTACTGGAACTTGAACCACCTTATACCCTACCTGATAATAAATATCTCCACATTGGTAGCACATATATTCCTTGCATATGCTTTCTGTAGTTTGTTCTGCCAGGGTTGCTATACGGCTTGAGGTGTATGAATTGAGTTCCTTTTTGTATGCTTCCTTGGCTCTGGCCAGTTCCATCTTATATGCTTCCATTTCTGATTTTAGAAATTCATTTTCCTGCAAGACAGATGCCATTGTTGCTTCTGGTTGTTGGGAAGGAGCAGCAAGAATGGTAGCTGTTGCTTGTGTTTTAGCTTCCTGGTGAAGAAACAGTAGAGTTTTAGCACCTTCAACCTCTAGTTCTTGTATATCAATTTCAATATCAGTGGGTGGTTCTTGTGTTTCAGCCACTGAATGGGTGGCTGGTTTCTCATCCATTTTACTTGATGAAGGTGGTGTTGCAGCATCCTGGGCCTGTGATTCCCGAAATTCAATTTCAATATCAGTGACTGGTTCTTGTGTTTCAGCCACTGGATGGGTAGCTGGTTGTGTTTCAGCTCCTTTATTGGAAACAAATAATGTCTGGGTGTCTGATTCCTGTAACTCAAATTCAATGTCAGCGGCTGGTTCTTGTGTTTCAGCCGTAGTTGTTTTCTGTGTTTCAGCTATGGCTGGTTCTTGTGTTTCAGCCACGGAGTGGGTACCCGGTTCTTGTGTTGCAGCTACTTTTTGTGAAACAGATGGTGTTATAGTATCTGGGGCATCTAGTTCTTGTGTTTCAGTGCCCGTGGTTGGAATAGGCAAAGATCCCGGGATTGGGGAGGTTAAAGGTGTACGGGTTATTAGTCGAATTGGTGGGGATTCTAGGGTAGTGGCCACAAAGGGTGGCCTTATTGAGCTTCTTGTTCACTTTTTCCTAAAGAAGGGTGGAAAGAGGGGAGTTTGCTTTCGTTTTCGGGAAGGTCGTTCTTCAATAATGGGGCAGGAGGGATTATCCAGTTCAGAGTCATCGCTTAGAATGTGAAGGGTGGGAGTGGAAGACTCTGGTGCGGTATGCGGCAGTTCTGGTATGGTAGGGGGACTGGTTGGTTGTGTGGGTGGGCTATGGGGTACTTCGGGAAGGTCTGGGGGGTTTTGCGGTTGCTGCTCCTCAGGAATTTCAGGGACTTCGGCAGCTGGTGCAGGGTTTATGGGTGGATTGTTTAATGGGTGGTTCTGCTGGGCAAAACCCATGTGGATGAGTAATTGCACAAGACGGTGGTGGGTAAGTGACAAGGTTGGATATTTATCCCTTCTACAGTAATGTGCCATATTCTTCAAACAACCCAGCAAATAATAGGGAATATTAACCCGTCTGTTATGCCTTAAATGAGAAAGTAGGAGAAATTCATGCTGATACACTACCTGATATCGACCTTCGCAGGTCAGGTAATGCTTGATAAATCTGGCGACTTCCGGCCATGGTGGTGGCAATGAGGTTAGTTGTACACCCCTACCTTTTAGTTGAATGCATTCCTCGGGCAGGAAGAAATTCTGCTGAACAGTCCCAATGATGTGTTTTCTACTGAACACACGATTGTCGTCCATGGGGAGGCCTGAGACCTCTGTTATGTCTTCCTCTGTTACTGATATTTGCACCCCATCAACGACAAAATAGTCCTCCTAAAGATTTCGGGCGAACTGTAGGACTTGTTGTTCGTTATATCCTTGAAGTCTGCGGAAGTAATTGAGCCACCCTGCCTGCTGGAAGATTTCATACGCTGCTGGGTAGTGTTCTAGCAGCACCATGGTGGCAGGCTCATTTCGTACAATAGATCCTCCCATGGCTTCCGGCTTGGTAATTTACAGCGTCGAGAGTTCATGTATCAGCTTCTGCAGAGTGATTTTTTCGAACGACGTTATGCAGGAATAGTGGTTAAATGCGCGAAAGGGTGGTGAATTAGGGATGACGGCGGTGAAATCGGGTGTAATGATGGTATGTGGATTTGATGTGTACTTCCCCTCCCGTCTACTGTGGTTAGTAATAATTTCACTTGAATGGTCATAATGACGTCGAATCTTTCCCATTAACTATAGCCTAACTAAATTACATAAACTTTACATACCTTGCCTTACCGTTTGATTCGTGCTGCAAACAATATATCATGTCTGTCAGTGGTAGTCCTGTGGCGGAAATTTTTGAATTGTTAGAGGATTTGTTGTCTAGAAGATCGAACTATAATCTGAGGGTGTAAAAGCTTGCTGTCGGATAATGGTGAAAGACTGGTGTTTTGGCAACAGCGAAAGATGAAACAAGTGTTGTAGATGAAGAACTGTTGAGCCATGGTGTTCCAGCATCTGAAGAAAGTCAAAGTGCGGAACGTGGTGTTTCAGCATCGGGAAAATGATGAAGGGTTGCTGGCAACGGTGTTTTAGCAACAGGAAGAAAATGAAAGGTTGTTGATAATGGTGTTTCAGCAACGGAAGGGAAAAAGGTGAAACAAGTGTTGGACGGAGTTGTTTCGACTATGAAAATGGTGAGGAAATGGCGGACTGGAGTGTTTTGGGAATGGGAAGAAATGAAAAGTGTTGAACAGTGGTGTTTCAGCATCGGGAACAGTTGTTGATAATGGTGTTTTAGCAACGGAAAAAATTGTTGATAATGGTGTTTCAGCAACGGGAAGAAAATGAAAAGTTCTTGGTAATGGTGTTTCAGCAACAGAAGGGAGAAAGTCGAAACAAGTGCTGGACGGAGTTGTTTCGGCAATGAAAATAGTGAGAAAATGGCGGACTGGAGTGTTTTGGGAGTGGGAAGAAATGAAAAGTGTTGAACAGTGGTGTTTCAGCATCGGGGAGAAAGTCAACAGTGCTCATCAGTGGTGTTGCAGCATCGTGAAAATCAGCAGTGCTGCACAGCGGTGTTTCAGCATCGTGAAAGCTTGTCTCTTTGAAGAAAATTTGGCCTCTCCTAGTGGATGTGCTTTGATCGGGATCCTGCAAAAATCGACTGTAGGACGGTATTTCTTGACAGGGATTATTAGTAAATGAAATCTAATCTAATCTAATACTAAAGAAAATTATCTTAAAAGAATTAATTGCTACTAGGGGTAGAAACCCCTTCAACGAAAAGAAAATGAGCATCTGCCATGCATGTAGCCTTAAAATCTTCTTTAGAAATAGGTCGTTGGTACAGACGGAGCCGATGACCATTCACAAGTAACGGAGTTCTGGAGTCATCGATTGTGAGGAGTCTTACTGTTCCATTGGGGAAAACTGTGTCTACTTCGTAAGGTCCAAGCCATCTTGTACGCAGTTTCCCTTGAAATTCTTTGAACCAGGAATCATACAGAAGGGCCCAATTACCTTTTTGGAACTGCTTGTTTTTTATATTTTTGTCATGCCATTGTAATCTTTGATGTTGAATTATAGTTGTTTGTTGAATGGCATCTAATCTTTTCTCCTCTAGTTCATTAAGTTGCTGCAACCTGGTTGTCTGTGCATCGGTTAGATCAAGGTTGGCAGCCAAAGCAGTCCTTAAGGTTTTTATCTCAAATTCCACAGGAAAAACAGCACTCTTTCCATAAACTAATTCATAGGGAGAAAATCCTGTAGTATTTCTCCAGGTAGTTCTGTAGGTCCATAGTGCTTCAAGGAGCCTGTAGGACCAATCCTTTCTACTTTACTTCACTGTTTTTGTGAGAATGGATTCTATTACTTTGTTTGTGCTTTCCACCTGTCCATTGGCTTGGGGGTGGTATGGTGTAGTCATTCTCTGCTGAATATGATATTTCTAAAGGGTGGCTTTGAACCCATGAGAGTTGAAAGGAGGTCCTCCATCTGTAAATAATTCTCTTGGCATTCCAAATCTGGTGAAGATGTCTTTAAATAAGAAATCTATAACTGCTTCTTCAGTCGCTCTTTGAAGTGCCTTGGCTTCCACCCATTTAGTGATGTAGTCTGTGCAGACCAGTATATAAACTTTTTGATTGGATGGAGGGTTGATGGGTCCTATGAAGTCTAAGGCCCATATTTCAAATGGTTCAAGTAATACCTGGGGGTTTAATGGAATTTCATCTCTATGATTAGGTTGGCCTACTCTTTGGCAGCTATCACAGGCCTTGACATATTTCTTTGCATCTTTGAAGAGTGAGGGCCAATAGTACCCCATCCTTAGAATTTTGTGTGTTGTTCTCTTGTTAGCAAAATTCCCTCCACAGGGGCCATCATGACAAGCTTTCAGTAGATCATACACCTCATCTTCTCTAATACACCTTCAAATCTCTTGATCAGCTCCTGTATGAAAAAGGTACCCATTTATCCAACTATACCGAGCACTTTGATGAATAATACTTTTATTCTCTCGGTAGGATAGGTGTGATGGTAACTTCCCTGCAACCAAGTAGTTAGCAATATATGCATAACAAGGTGAGTGAGCAGAAACTGCAAATAAATATTCATCAGGAAAGGAATCATCTACTGAGGTATCATCATCAGGTGTCAATCGAGAAAGGAAATCAGCAACTACATTCTCTTTTCCTAGTCTATCGACAATTGTAATATCAAATTCTTGCAATAATAATAGCCATCTGGTGACTCTAGCATTTGTGATAGGTTTATTCATTAAATACTTGATAGCTAAGTGATCAGTATGGAAAAAAGTAGAATAGCTAGTAATGTAATGTCTAAATTTATTAATTGCATAAATTACTGCTAAGAATTCCTTCTCGGTGACTGTATAATTAAGTTCAGCAGGGGTCATATTTTTGTTGATGAAATATATAGCATAAGGGAGGTGATCTTCTTCCTGTCCCAAGACAGCTCCTATAGCAGTGTCTGAAGCATCAGAGGATATGTGAAAGGGAAGTGTCCAATCAGGTCCTCTAAGGATAGGAGCTGTAGATAACTAATTTTTAAGTGTGTTAAATGCTTCTTGACATAAATTAGTCCATTTGAATTCAACATTTTTCATCAGTAAAACAAACAGGGGGGAAGCTATTTTAGAAAAGTTATTAATAAATCTTTTGTAGTATCCAGCATGTCCTAGAAATCTTCTTACCTCTGTTTGTGTTTTGGGAGTAGGAAAATCCTTAATGACTTGTATTTTGGATGGGTCTACCTGGATTCCTTGAGATGAAATAAAATGTCCAAGCACTATTCCTTCACTCATCATCTGTTGGCTATCAGAGGTCACCCCTGGATTGCTATCAGGAGCAGAGCCCGACGCCCATCATTTTATTGTCACGTTTTGTTTAAAGGGTGATCAAATGGAAGGAAACTCAGAACGATATTGTATCAACTCAGAAACCAGACAGGGCATGCATGAATGAATGAGGTCTTGATAAACTCCAAACAGTGAGTCGTAGTAAAGGGTGAGTAGGTGGAAGACTTACGCAAGAAGGGTGCAAGGTCTATCACAGACATCCAGTTTGTAACAGACTGAGGAAGAATGCATTCGAACACAAAATCCTTTCACATTTAAATACAAATACCAGAGGGCACAACAACGTCACAACAAATCCTTTATTGTAACAAGATGTTCAACTGTGAATCCTCAAGCATGCGACGAAAGAAAGATGGAAAAGGAGAATTGTTTGTTATAAACCAAGAAATCTCAAACACAGAGGCATAACCATGAAACTAGAGTATTTGCTGAAACTTTATAGTCGGGAGCTTAGCTCTACCATCGATAGATATGAAAATGGCAAAAATGCCTACATATACTCAAAACAACAACAGCAGCGGAACCAAGAAATGCATTGAAGGCTTTGTGTCTGCATGGCTTCTGACAGTCAACATCTGAAAGATCATGCAACTTATGTCAGACGCAATCTTAATTCTTTGACAGTTCCAACGGCGAATCGTCGTGCCTTAAATTCATGGCTGTGCTTTCCCATTATGGCGGAGGAGATGTCTAACCACCACCAAGTGCTTCAATAACTGCTTCTTGGGATTGAGAACGGTCCAGCCGACTCGGCACCTTCTGGACGTGGAGGGCATCCCATGCAGCCACCTGGAATAACCAACCGGCTCAAAGGATATGCGGGGAGAAGGAGATTACAGGGGGGACACATGGCAAGATGTGACAAGCGAAGGAGGTGGAAGGATCGATGTGATGGACACATTTAAGGGGAGCCTGATGTGGAGGAGAGGAAGACGTGTGGCAGTCGATATATGGATGATGAGAAAAATGAAGACTACACGGACCATAGAAAAGAGGTAGAAGGATGACACATGTCAGCAGGAGAATGGTGGTTGGAAAATGATATGACGGGAGAGGGGCCCATGCGCGCTTAAGCACGGAGAAGCTGAGGATGATGCGGGTCGTGTGAGTGTCGTCGATCTGGGCACCTCGATCGTGGCCGTCGGGGAAACTGCATATGGGATTCCGGACCCCCCCCCCTCCGCTTAAATGTAGAAAGGCGGGGGGGGTCCAGAATGGTCTTCACTACCGTTGATCCGAGCATGCTAATCTGAACCGTCGGAGAGCTGCGCCCGTGATTCTGGACCCCCCCCACTTAAAGGTAGAAAGGAAAGGGGGGTCCGAAATCCAACGCACGTCGTTGATCCGGGCGCGCGAATCTGGACCGCTCGGACTTGTTCGTTGCTTACCATGGGCGCATTATCGCCCAAAACTTAGGAAAAATGGGTTTTAACCCATTCCTTTGATTTCTAATCCCCTTAGCAAGAAATATCGCTAACATTTGGCTCCATGGGGGATAGAGTCGTCCCTATGATGCTCTAAGAACTCTTTTGCAGACTTAGTGCCCTTTGTTGTTGGGCTATGGAGTCATTTATTAGTGCGGAAAAAAAAACAAAAACAAAAACAATATTTACAAAACAAAATGAAACGAGCCGACTGCGACTCACAGAAAACATTTCTTTAAGAAATGCCCATTGACTGGGCCACTAAAAACTTCATTGCCTTCCAGATCCTGCAACCTGTAAGTGTTGTTGGAAAATGTTTCAAGGATCTTGAAAGGCCCAAACCAAAGGGCATCAAACTTGTTGTGTTTTCCCTTTTCCTGTCTGGGTGCATCCCACTTGAGCACCAGGTCACCCTGCTCAAACTCTTTCTTTTTGCTTTTCCTGTCAAAAGCCTGTTTGATCTTCTGCTGACGATTGTAAGCTCTGTCCAGGACCTGTTCTCTGATCTGCTGCACTTCCACCATCTGATGAATTCTTCTGAGCACATGGTTGGGTTCCCCCTCATAGTCTTGGAGGAGATGTGCCACAGGCAAGGCAAGATGAGTGGGGAAGATGGCCTCAATCCCATAGACAAGTTGGAAGGGTGAGAGACCCAGGGATTTCTTTGTTGTCACTCGATCGGCCCAAAGTGCAAATTTTAGCTTTGAGTCCCAGGCCCTTTTATTATCCTCTAATAGCTTTTTGATAAGCTTGATTAGACTTTTATTAGAGGACTCTACCAGTCCATTTCCCTGAGGATAGTAGGGAGTGGAGTGAATCAGTGAAATCCTGAATTGTTCACAAAATTTGATCAGAGGCTCAGACCGAAATGGGGAAGCATTGTCAGTGACAATTTTGCTAGGGCAGCCAAACCTAGCCATGATGTCTTCCAGGAAGCTGATGATTACTTTGTGAGAAGTGCTTCTGGTAGGGACAGCTTCTATCCATTTAGTGAAGTAGTCGGTTGCTGTCAAAATCCATCGATGTTGGCCACTTGAGGGAGGATGAATTTCCCCGATGAAGTCCAATCCCCACTGCTGAAAGGGCGCTGAGACCACCATAGGTTTCAATGGAAGGGATTTGAGCTGCTGCTTCCCTGAGAATTTCTAACATTTGATGCAAGCTCTAATTTCCCTGCAAACATCAGGAAATAAGGTGGGCCAGTAATACCCAGCTCGGAGGATCTTGTGAGCTGTGGTCTTCCAAAAATAATGGCCTCCACAGAGACCACTATGGAAATCATTCATAACCTTATGGGCCTGTTGTGGGTCCAGACACTTTAGTAATACCCCCTGGGGGTCTTTCCAATACAAGGCTTGGCCAATGAGACAATACCTAACAGCTTTGAGCTTTAAAGCTCTGGCTTTACCTTTTTCCATCCCATCAGGGGGTCTCAACTCCTGTAGGAAATACAAGATATCTTTGTACCAGGGGCATGCTGATAGTGGCACAGTGCTTTGGGAACCCCTGCTAGATGATTCAGCTGGCTCATTGATAAAATTGATTTCCAAAGCTTTATAATTGGATTCGGCTAGGAGCCCGGCCAAGCCTTGCCCTTTTATTAGCTTAGTGGGCTTAATTTCCAGGTCAAATTCTAGGATCTTGGTGATCCATTTACCTCTTCTTCCGTCTATGTCAGGCTGTGTAAGAATGTCCTTGGCTAGACACAACAGATGCTTTCATCAGCTGTAGATCAGGGTCAATGACAATCTCAAACGGTTATGAAACTAAGCAGCTTACACTTTATCCTCATGCTACACCCTTGGCTAACAATGATAATTCTGTCTGGGTAGATTTTGAGGATCAACCTACTCAACCTCTTTTGACTATTGAACAAGCTTTAAGTTTGAAAGACTCTACTGAGGATGAAATTATCAATAATTTTATTTGTGATCCAGCCTCTGTCTCTCCAGAAATTCATAATCGATTAACTGCACTATTGGAGTCTGATAACCAAGAAAACTTCAATTCAACAAGACCACCCCAAACACCTAAAACCATCTCCTCCAAAAGCATACCGGTCGAAATTGAACCTGGCAAAACATTAAATATAAACCCTCACTTGACAGATGCTGAAACACAACAGTTAATGAAGTTACTTCAGGAAAATAAATAGGCATTCGCATGGGATTACACAGACATGAAAGGAATCTCTCCTGAATTATGTACTCATAGAATATATATTAAGGAAGATTGTCGACCAATCTGCCAACCTCAGCGACGAATGAACCCGAAATTAAGAGAAATTCTCAAAGAAGAACTTCAGAAACTGCTCAACGCAGGGTTTATCTATCCCATATTAGACAGTGAATGGGTGTCCCCGTTGGTAATAGTTCCTAAGAAGAACGGGAAATGGAGAGTATGTGTGGATTACAGAGCTTTAAACAAAGCCACTCAGAAAGATCACTTTCCATTACCATTCATTGACCAAGTGTTAGATAATTTGTCAGGGATTGCTAATAAAGGATTACGAATTTCATTCAATAAACTAAGACAGAGTCAGTAGTGTTTCAGCAAAGCGGAATTCATTAAAAACAGTGTTTCAGCATATGAAAATTAAACACACATAAACAAAGAACACACTCTATAACTAACGGGTGTATCTTATGAAGAAGGTGGGCCCTCCCTTCTCACAATATTCCCCTGGAATGGGAAAGCTAGAAGGAGATAATCAAAGCAGTCTTGTATTCATCTATCAAAATATCCAGTTACAGTCTGAAAATGAAGTACACGTCCCTCTCTCTCTGAAGCTTTTCAATACATCAAACTTCGATGCTCGAATGAAGAATTCCCCTTATTTAAAGAGGGAACCTCCTCGATGCAATATATCAAAAATTACAATGTATATCTGAATCGGATCTTCTTTCTAAACCAGAGAAGGATGTCTTGGTTTCACGCAACAGAAATGCTATTACAGGAGCTGGATGAGGTATTGTTGTTACAACTGGAGTAACAGCTTCTTCTCGTAGTTGTCGATGTTGTTTCAGCATCGCAATTCACGGGTTGTTTCAGCCACGTGAATTGTGCTCTTGACTGTGTCGTCCTTGACCGCTAACTGTAATGGCTTCCTTGTGTTTCAACATCATTGGTTGTGGCGGTCTCCTCTGTGTTTCAGCATCTGCAGCTCTAGACTTTGTAGCAGCTCTGTGTCTCAGCCTCTGCGACTCCAGACTGTATGATAGTTCTGTGTTGCAGCATTAGGGGCCTCGGACTGTGTTTCAGCAACAGGGACCTCGGACTATGTTTCAGCAACCGGGACCTTGGACTGTGTAACAGCTCCGTGTTTCAGCATCTGCGACCTGGACTGTGTTTCAGCAACAGGGACCTTGGACTGTGTAATAGCTTCGTGTTTCGGCATCTGCGTCCTGGACTATGTTTCAGCAACAGGCTTCAAATGCTAGTCTGCAGTCTAATCAATGGTTAAGTACAAAAGTGATGTTAAATATTATGCAAAATAGATTAAGCATATAGTAATGAGAAAGGACGTTGTATACCTTGGAATGATCAGATGAAGTGGTAGTATGAGTCTAAATACAGGTGATCAAGGTTATAATAATGGCAAAAAGTATGGGCAAAAAGGTACATTGTGTGGTCCTAACAGAGCCTACCCAACTCCGCGAAATAACATATGCGACTGAAGCTCACCTTTGTCGGGTCCAAGAAGAAAAAGAAAAGGCCATAGAGGCCCTGAAGCAAGTACAAGAGGAATTCATAGAGCAACGTCGGGTTGCATAGCAGGAAAAAGATGACCTCCAAGCAAAGTTCACAGAAGAAAGAGCACAAATCCAGTAGGAGAAAGAACAGTTGCTTGTGTAGCAGGTCAGAGTTAAAGAAGCAGTCAACAGAGCACTTCACTCTGTGACGGGCTTAGAGAAAAGGGAGGAAGACCCAGTGGAGAATCAAGTAGAGAAGCTTACTAAATCCATCCAACGGATTCAACAAAGAATAGTAGATATAGAGATACAAATAGTGCCAAGAACTCCGTAGGATGTGTGAGACCAGAGAGAAGCAACTACCCGGAGTCCAGTCAAGAGAATCAAAGCATTGGCCTTGGAATGTAAACAACTTAGCAGTCAAAGTGTGCAGACTTATGAGTGACTTAAAGAGGATCATGAACTAAAGACACTGGAGTTACAGATCCAGGAGGCAAAGCAGAAAGCAGCATTAGTGCAAGCATAGTTGAAGCTCATGTCAACAGTTGAGAGGATGAAAATATCCCAGGAACAGTACACTATTCAACAGCAAGTCCATGCCATACAGAGAAAAGTCATGGAAGTGACTCAGAATCTCCAGCCAGTCCAGCATGCATCTTGCCTACTTTTTGAGGAGATTGAAGGATGAGGAGTGTTGTTCCATAGTTTGTGTTTTAAGGCTATAAAACACACCGTCTAGGCATCTGAAAATGATAATACTTATTAAACAATAAAACAAGAGAAACTAGATCAGAGTCGGTTTCTCACTGTCTCTGTCTTTCTTCTCTTTGTTTCTGGATAGTTATATCATGTTCAATCGCAGCCCAAGATCGTTCTAACTCGGTTCTATTTTTTGCAGTTTGCAGGATAGTATTAAATAGGTTCAATGCAATACTAGTTTGGTCTTGTAAACCTGGTTCTATGTTTGTTTGTCTTACGTTTGGGACTGTCATGGGTAATTGATTTTTATATTTTTTATAAAAGGATTTTTTATGAGTTTGTTACTTCAGACATTCAGGTCAGATATTGGTAAGGCAACTTTAAAACTTAAAACAGAAAATAAAAAACACAAGTAAGGCCGTTTCCTAGTTCAGTGATGATTATGAGATTGTAAACAGTGAAACATAACACAGAGAAATATAAGGCTTCAATCAAGGAAGAATCCTATATTTCCATTAAAACTAATGAAAGAGACGTAGGTTTTCTAACAAAAGAAAGTATTAAGGAACAGAAGGCTACAGGTCTTAAAATTATTAAAATAATTCCAGAGGAAAAACTGTATCGCATTCAAAATCCAAACCAATTCGATATTATAAACAACAATTGCATACAATCCCAAATTGATTCACTTGCTAGAAGTATACATTAAGAAGAAAATTTAACAAATGTAAGTAGACAAAGGAAGAAACGTAGTCACTGAATGACAAGATTCAGAATCTTGTTGTGAATGATATTCTGATAAACTTTAAAGTCGATCGTACAAATCCTCTTGTCCTCAAAATTTCTGAAGCCCTATTTCAGCCTCACGAAATTGTATTTATACATTTCTGTTCAAAATTTCCGTTGGTAACTAACCAACTTCCTAATCTCTTGGTTGCAGTAGACTAATGTCAACCGTTTAAGATTATTACAAAATACTAAAAATAGAAATATTTTCAAAGATTTAACTCTGGGGAGGAGAACTTTCTTTATCTGCTTCAGTTGCTTGAATATGTCTCTCTAAAAAATTTACCAAAGCTTTAGGAACCTCGGGCACCTCGTTTGCTTCAAGGGAGAAGAAGCTTCTTTGTAATCCTGGTAATTGATTTACAATTGCCTTCTCTGTTGACTTGATTTTTTCCAATCTTGAACTGGGGCCGACCATCCATTTCTCGATTTCTGAAATGTTTACTGTTCCGATATTTGAGATCTCTATTTTCCTTTCTTCAAGTTCTTCTCTTATCTTCATCTGATGATAATCGATGTTGATTTCTCCTAGTGGCTCAGACAAACCATTATTTTTGTCCTGTATTGAATCTTTTTCGATAGAACCAAAGATTCTTTGACAATCATTAATAACTTCTTCAGTTATTCCTTTATATCCTTTCAGCTTTGTTTCCCATACTTTTAACATCACATCTCCTTTCAACTGTTCTGGAGTAGACAACTTTTGTGACTGTCTAATTTCCTCCTCCTGTAAAGCAGAGAGTACCCTTTGGAAAGAATCTCTTACAGCTTTAGCTTCCATTTCTTTCAATACAACCACGTCCAAGGATTTCTTAGATTCATGAAAATAATTTTGGATAGTCCTCAGATTAGAAAATACCCTTTGTTGTTCCTGCTGGATATTGGCATATATCTCGACTGCTTTAATCTTGAATTGATCTATTCCAATCACTTGGTTGGTAATTGAAATGATCTTGTCTTGCAGTAATTTATTTTCATTGCTAAGTGTCTGCACCTGTTCTTGGGTATTTTGGATCATATTCTTTGCCTCAGTTAAATTTTCATTTAACTTTTGAATCTCCTGGATATCTTTGAGCCTGGCTTGCTCAAGACCCTTTTTTATTCCCCATCCAACTATCTTTTCATTTTCTTTCAGCTTGTCCTGAAGCTGAGAGATCTCTTGGTTCTTCTTCTCTATAGTATTGATCAAATTTTCTACAGATTACATATTGGCCGATGCTATGGCCCCCATAGACCCTACCAGCTCTGTGGCAAATGCACTATCCTGCAGCTTCTTCCCATCAATAATGATTTTTTGTTTCTTGACTGCTTTTTCTCCCACAGGATGTAATTCCTGTTTCAACACAGCTTTCCGCTTCTTACTGAAGAAATAATCTGATGATGGCATTTCATCCCTGCTAATAGGTTCTAAATCGCTTACATACAGAACTCCTTCGTGAGGATTTCCAAAAGTGGCCTGAAGTGGAGTTAATGTTGTAATGGGACTGCCCAATTCTGTTGAAGCTGTTCCCCCGACGGTTTCTGGAATGTCATCGAGGTCTATTGGGTTTGTCAGTACTCCTTTTCCCTATCCGGTGTGTGTTTCTTTTCTTTGAGAATCCTCTGTATTATGAGTGGATGCCTCAGAATATTTTGATTTATTTTTACCACTTGCATCATGCTGTATGATGGTTTTGAAACCAGGAGGAATGGTTTCTGACTCATGCTCTGATGTTGATACTTCTCCCTGCAAGATCTTAGGCAAACATTGTCTTTTGTTTCTTTGGAAAGATGCAAACCCCACCTGTGCATCAGGTGACAAGGTTTGCACTCTGCTTTGGACTTCATCATATGATTCAACATTCTTGAAAATATCATCATAAAAAGAGTCTTCATGTTCATATGCTTTCAGTCCACACTGTGCAACATGTTTATTTATGATTTGATAAGGATCATGCTTCCTGTGTTCTATATCTACTAATTTTATTTCACCCAATGATTCTGCTTCTACTTTTGAATGAACAAAGTTTAATAAAGTAATTTTTCCTAGATAGACAGGAAAATAAAGCCATGACTTCTTCTGTTGAGCTTTTAACTCAATTCCAATACCGCCATTTACTAGTTGATAGGCTATTTCTCTGCAAATTAATCTGTCTGGAAGTATTTTCGGGAGTGCATGTGGTGGGATAGCACATCCAAAAACCCTAACATATGAGAAATGTTCCTCAATAAACCAATCGGCGACTGTCTTAATATTTTCCATCACGGTATGTGAAATCCGAGGAGGTTCACATCCGAAGAACATTCTATGTAGAGGAATTATCACGTAATGACATATCTCATAAAAATTATCTTTAGCATTATCCTCCCACAGGGCTGAATGATATTTATGGACAAGCTCTGCACAGGAAGGGTCCCAATTCCAATTCATCAAAGGGAACGGAGTCCTAAAACAGATAGCATCTATTATGTAAGCTGACATGTAAAAGGCAACTGTTTGTCCTTTTGATCTAGCTGTTTGATACTTTGTAATTTCAGAGGTAATATTATCTGACAATATTTTATGCCAGTTGAAACTTCTTCCCTCTTAAACCTCTTCTAGGAGAGGTGTCCATTCTACACTAAAGTGATTTGAGTCCTTTTTCCCATATAGTCTGCACAATATCATTGCTAAATATCTCATATAATCATTTAGTGAAGCAGTGGCATATATCCCCTGTGCATCGGCCCTAAATTTGTTTTTATCTCTGGCCCATTCCTTTATTATGTTCGAGTATGTCTGGCCTCCTTCAATGCATTCTTTTTGTTGAAATGCGGCTAAAAACTCAGAATTTAAAGTATGCTTATGTATGGGGGATAATTTATACATTACTTGTATGTGTTCGGGTCTGAATGAGCCGATGACCTTGCCTTGCTCGTTCAATATGCTCCTCGTTGGAACGTCTACTTTATCCAGTGCCCAGATAACCATGTCTGTATACGAAAACAGTCTCGGGCGTGCAGCAACTTTATGAAGACCAGTGACGGCGATATCTCGGAGATGATTCTCCTCATCATCGTCCGAATATTTGAGTTCTTCTTCCATTTTATTTGCAATCGCAGCCCATGATTTGATATTATGAATTACTCCAGTTGCAGTAGTATCTGAGATGCTATCATTTTCCGGTAGTTCTTCAGTTTTCTTCGAGGCCTTTTTGGGCGCCATAATTTAGCGGCGAGATCCCGAAGCAAACAAGACTGTTGATGGTGAAGCAGCTCAGGAGAAGAGAAAAAACTCTGTGTTCTCTTGGGTATCTGTAATAGGGACGATTTCAGCTTCGTAATAATACAAACGTTTTTATTTAAAAAACATTTCGTATATATCACAAAATCTTTGAGATTTGTTCATCTATTATGACATAAATGCAAAGATATTCCCAATATTTCGCATTAAATGTTTGTACTTGAGTTTCTTACGATATTATTTTGAAATAATAGAAGCTTACCAAATCGAAATATAATCGCATTAGTATTCATTTATTAAACCATTTTAAACCTTAACCTTTTCTTTACAGAGTGATTAATTAGTGTTGATGTTGGCTTACAATTTTAAATCTTTTCATCGGAGTTTCAGGATTTTCAATGTCAAGAAAAAGAGTCATCATAAACTCCGATCGCCGAAATCGCGACTTATTAATTAAGCAAATCATTTTATTATCTTAATTAATTCAGATTATCTTTTCGGAGTTTCATTAATCAAAAGTTCGGAAATCGGGAAATCGGGGATTGGGAGATCGGGATATTTGACGACGTGAAAATTTCTGCTCGCGGAATCGCGAGTTGAGATTTCCCAATATACTTAATCACTCTTAATCGTACTTATTAGTAATCAAACCTCAATTACCAATTAATCACAATCGGGGATCAGGAAATCGAAGAAAACGATGTCCAGCTTATTTGTTCTTTCAAAACCGCGAATTCTGATTTCCCGATATATTTAGTTTAACTTTTAAAACTTATTCTTAAATGAGATTTAAGAGAACGATGAATTAATAAAATATTAGCGTATCGGGAAATCGGGGGTCGGGGTTTCGTTGTTTAATTTGTATTGAAATTTGTTATTTCAAAACAGCGAACTCTGATATCCCGATATGGGTTTGATCTTTCTTAATTTTTAACATTAGGGTTTTTTAGAATGTCATTCGAAAGAGTGTTTGGGGCAGACATTAATTTTAATTTCAACCATTCTTTTTCCAAGAGTAAACCACAAGGGCATTACGAATTCATTATAAATGAAAAACTTTATTTTATAGAAATTTTACTAAGGCAAAGACTTCAGTATGCCAAAAAAAAATTGTCCTTAAGGTGAAAAATTAAGTTCTGTTTCAACATAGGCTCCAACTGGGGACCTCGTCTCCCTGCGGGACGAGGAGAATCATGCAGACTCAGTGCCTTCATTGGGTAAAGGAGTCAGAAGTTTATCGCTGATAAACTGTCCAAAAAGCAAGAAAAGGAGACACGAACGATCTTAGGGGAACTTTTTCAAACTCATCATATCATTGAAATTTTGAATATGGTCTTCTTCCAACTTCTTCTTTTCATTCCAAAATTGAGCTAGTATTGAGATTTTGGAATAATATTTTAGAGACTCAACAGATTATTTAAACCTTATAGCTTGCATCAATTGAAACATAATTCATCAATTTAAAACTGGGATCTCTATTTGACTTCAGACGAATATCCAGTTATCGAAAAATGGTAGCTAGAATAGATTATAGATAAGTGTGACACCCTACAGATACCTCAGACATTGCTTCACTGCCAGCAGGCCTGTTCAGTACCCCGGTGAAGTTATCTGCCCCTCTTTACTGAATTTCCTTTCACCGCTTCGAAAGATAATTTTATATTCAGACATTGCTTCACTGCCAGCAGGCCTATTCAGTACCCCGGTGAAGTTATCTATTTTATATTTTCAGACGAGGGCAATCATTTAAATCAATTTCCTTTCATCGTCTGTAGGACTAGATGGGGGCAATAAATTATGAATTTCCTTTCACCATCCGTCTTATGTTTAACTTAGGCTTACGAAGCGGGGGCAATCAGTGATATTAAATATATCAGGGTTGGTAATCTGCGTAAAATCTTATAATCAAGGTTTGTCAACTTGTTTTGATCATTCCAGACCAATTTTTTCTCGACCTTCAAAACATCCAAAGTTTATAGAGGAATGAGGAAAACCTTTTCAAGGGATCTTCTTTTGAGCAAGCAAAAAAGTTCAGACAAACTGTTGAACAACTGTGAGATCGGAAGAGC
>CBVK0101782300.1:0-12794 GCA_900067695.1 Picea abies
TTGAATGTATAAATATGTTAACTATTTGAATCATGTGTTATTGATATGTTCCCACTTGTTAGAGTTGTTGAATTCTCATTTGTTGAACAGATTGTTCATTTCCCCTAGGCTACAGGATTCATTCTTAGCAGTGCCCTGTATGTTTAGTTTTCTCTTCCTATAACCCATCATTTCATCCTTATTTTAAGATTGGTTGTCTGAAACACTCACAAACATATGCCTTTGATAGTTGAGAGCATTTATCAAATGAAATGAGAATTTTTTAAGGTCCAATAATTTCAGAAGAGAAAGAGAGGGAGAGAGAGAGGGAAAAAATTCACAAATAATTGCACAATTACCTTACTGCAAATATGGCCTTAAGATTCATCGCGAGTCTTGGCCATTGGGGTGCCTTGATATCATTCCAACAACATCTCGAGGGATAACATCTGAAATGGCGCCGTTTTCGGGAATGTAAGTGGAAAAAGTATTCCCTGGGGATACAACATTGTAAGCTTTGAGACTTGATGGTGAACATGCCTTGGGCACTTGGCTGTTAATATTTCACCTTGTGACTCCATAGAAGGACAATTTGGCCTCTTCTAGAAGACATACTAGAAGCCACCATGATTCTATATTCAGATTCAGAAAAGCTTGTCACCTGGAGAAATGTCAGAGAAAATCAGGTCTCTTCTTTTTTAGGTAACCCTTATTTATAAATATTCCCTTATATTGTTCATCAAAGTGTTGTATCCTTATATATGACCAATATATCTGAAGATTCACTTTCTTCTTTAAAATCTACACCAGAACATTTGATAGAGCTTCAAAATTCTCTAGATTTTGTTGGACAAGAACTTTTGGGATACTATTTGGGTAGAAGAGGTGTGCGTAGAAGAGTTGTTTAGAGGAAGAAGTGAGACTAGGGAGTGTGTAGTTGAGGTGCATCCAGAAGTATAATGCACAATGAGAGAAGAATAAATCAGAGAGAAGAATAAAGAAGGAGACCAAAGTGGGAAAAAAGGAAGTATGACAGCCCATCGTGCTAAAGTTAGAAGGACGTGCAAAATTAGGAAGAACAACAGTCAGAGTGCAAAAGCAACATGCAGACAGAAAATCTGCTGAAAGCAACCTGAATATCCAGTTAACTGGAATAGTTATGCATTGTAATACAGTTTAGGGATGAGAAAAGTAGGGTTATAATCCCTATAATGTATCTATAAATATGTAATGGGTTGGGAGAACAGGGGTTCCTTCGTGTGGTTATTCTTGAGGAATTTTGTGGAGTCTATTCCCAATTGTCAAGAGGTCCTATCTATAAGAAAGGAGATAGGATAGGTTGGGAAGGGAGAGAGTCGATATCTGAATGTTAAGAGATGATGAAGAGAGAGAGAGAGAGGCTTGCATTATAGAACGACTAGGCTAGGAGATATGAATATAACCATGATATATCTTTGTAATCATAGTGCACAAGCCTGAAGAAATTACCAAACATACAATAAAGAAGCCAGTGGTTGTCGACGTAGCTGAGATTTGGGTGAATCACATTAAATCTTGTGTTAACTTTCTTTTGTGTGATTTTTCATGGATTTTGTTTGATGTTTATTACTTTAGAATTGTCTTATGTATAATCATTGCAGCATTTATATGAATGGTAAAGTAATGGGTTATGTTGAAATCATGAATATAATGAAAATATGAACCTAAAATCTCTAAGTAGCTCTCAAAGGATAAAGAAAGGATAAAGACAAAATGAATACAATGGTCACCTTCCATTCCTCACTACTACAAAAACTTGGTTCTTGCAGTCCCAATAGATACCTCAGGCGAGACTTCATTTGTGCATGCAGGTGATGCCAAAAGGGATGGTGTCTAAAGGGTTTTAATGGTCAAAGATAACTCAAACCTAGGGTCTTACAACCATGCACCACACCAACAAATGGTTTGATTTTCAAGAATTGGACTTTGTGATTGATGGTGTTCGAACATAAGTCAAAATTTACAACAAAAATTCAAATTATGAATCCTTTCTTAATTTGTTCTTGATTTTATTATTTATCAGTCAAATTTTTCTTTAGAATTTCTATGTATTACACTAACAAAATTCGTTGTTTATGTTTTGACAGGGCGGAACAATTCAGGGGCTGAGAAAGCAGAGTTGGGTAGTGAGCCAAAAGGGAGAGAACCTTGCACAATAGTCCAAATAATGGAAATACCACATATAGGAGGAGAAGAACAAGAGTTCAAATATAGTCCAACAATAAAAGAATCATTAAGTCCTACTCAGACTGAGTCATGTTTCAAATCCACTACTCCATGTGCATCACCACAATTAGATATAATAGTTGAAAACTTATCAAAATAACTTTTAGTTAGTGTTAGGGACCTAACCTCCCTAATCCCTCACATAGATAGAATAATATATTTCCATGTAATAAAGGCTGACATTAGTTCATCAAAGTGTTGTATCCTTATATATGACCAATATATCTGAAGATTCACTTTCTTCTTTAAAATCTACACCAGAACATTTGATAGAGCTTCAAAATTCTCTAGATTTTGTTGGACAAGAACTTTTGGGATACTATTTGGGTAGAAGAGGTGTGCGTAGAAGAGTTGTTTAGAGGAAGAAGTGAGACTAGGGAGTGTGTAGTTGAGGTGCATCCAGAAGTATAATGCACAATGAGAGAAGAATAAATCAGAGAGAAGAATAAAGAAGGAGACCAAAGTGGGAAAAAAGGAAGTATGACAGCCCATCGTGCTAAAGTTAGAAGGACGTGCAAAATTAGGAAGAACAACAGTCAGAGTGCAAAAGCAACATGCAGACAGAAAATCTGCTGAAAGCAACCTGAATATCCAGTTAACTGGAATAGTTATGCATTGTAATACAGTTTAGGGATGAGAAAAGTAGGGTTATAATCCCTATAATGTATCTATAAATATGTAATGGGTTGGGAGAACAGGGGTTCCTTCGTGTGGTTATTCTTGAGGAATTTTGTGGAGTCTATTCCCAATTGTCAAGAGGTCCTATCTATAAGAAAGGAGATAGGATAGGTTGGGAAGGGAGAGAGTCGATATCTGAATGTTAAGAGATGATGAAGAGAGAGAGAGAGAGGCTTGCATTATAGAACGACTAGGCTAGGAGATATGAATATAACCATGATATATCTTTGTAATCATAGTGCACAAGCCTGAAGAAATTACCAAACATACAATAAAGAAGCCAGTGGTTGTCGACGTAGCTGAGATTTGGGTGAATCACATTAAATCTTGTGTTAACTTTCTTTTGTGTGATTTTTCATGGATTTTGTTTGATGTTTATTACTTTAGAATTGTCTTATGTATAATCATTGCAGCATTTATATGAATGGTAAAGTAATGGGTTATGTTGAAATCATGAATATAATGAAAATATGAACCTAAAATCTCTAAGTAGCTCTCAAAGGATAAAGAAAGGATAAAGACAAAATGAATACAATGGTCACCTTCCATTCCTCACTACTACAAAAACTTGGTTCTTGCAGTCCCAATAGATACCTCAGGCGAGACTTCATTTGTGCATGCAGGTGATGCCAAAAGGGATGGTGTCTAAAGGGTTTTAATGGTCAAAGATAACTCAAACCTAGGGTCTTACAACCATGCACCACACCAACAAATGGTTTGATTTTCAAGAATTGGACTTTGTGATTGATGGTGTTCGAACATAAGTCAAAATTTACAACAAAAATTCAAATTATGAATCCTTTCTTAATTTGTTCTTGATTTTATTATTTATCAGTCAAATTTTTCTTTAGAATTTCTATGTATTACACTAACAAAATTCGTTGTTTATGTTTTGACAGGGCGGAACAATTCAGGGGCTGAGAAAGCAGAGTTGGGTAGTGAGCCAAAAGGGAGAGAACCTTGCACAATAGTCCAAATAATGGAAATACCACATATAGGAGGAGAAGAACAAGAGTTCAAATATAGTCCAACAATAAAAGAATCATTAAGTCCTACTCAGACTGAGTCATGTTTCAAATCCACTACTCCATGTGCATCACCACAATTAGATATAATAGTTGAAAACTTATCAAAATAACTTTTAGTTAGTGTTAGGGACCTAACCTCCCTAATCCCTCACATAGATAGAATAATATATTTCCATGTAATAAAGGCTGACATTAGTTAATAAGGCCTATTTGATAAATTGGAATAAGTCAATTTAAGAAGACCTGATAGAAGCTTTCGCTTCTAGAAGGATCTTCCTCTAGAATGATCTTTAGAAGATAGAATTAGTATAAATAAGAGTAGGAGTCATGAGAATTTTTTTCTTGAGAAGTATTGTAATAGATCATTGCTCCATTAGAGGTTTCTTGCTCGAAGAGGCAAGTGAAAATTGTTTCCTATCAATAAAGGTATCATTTTGGTGTTGTGGTTTCATCTATAGTGTTGTTCCACTGTTACTCTCTATGATATTTATGTTTTTAACTATTATAATAGATCTAGTACCTTACAAGTGGTATCAGAGAAATTTCCTTGGAATATAATTGTGGGTTGTTTTCTTTACAGGGTAGAGATGTATTCTGACGTCTTAAAGCTAGAGAGATCTGTTGTTTAGCGCATAAATCCACAGTTGGGGAAGCATACATGCAAGAACTGCAAGTGGTACTTAAGCACACATTGTTGGCCACCCTTGTAGTGCCTGTTGGTACCCCTTCCAGTGGTAGCACATCAGAAAACAATTGTATACAGATCAACCTAGATATCCTGAAGCCCTCCGTAGATAAAACGATCGGCCTCCTAACTACTATAGTGCCAGTGATAAAATCACTCGGAAAGATACTCTCTAGTACCTGGGTAGTCGGGTAGTATGGATAAGGCCATAGTCTAGCCTCTTTAGTTGGTGCCCTAAGATATTGGGCCAAGTACTACTGTTGGACCCTGCACATTATGAAAGAGCTATAGCACAGGGAAAACCATTGTCTATAGAAACCTTGAATACCCTAACCTTTGGGACAAAAACATAAACAGACCAGAAAATATCTATTTCCATGCAACTGTGTCTCCTGCATTCTGGTTGCGAAATTCCGACACATTTTTCCCTATTAAAAATTTGGGCATTCTGACACTGCAATATTATTGAAATCATAGTATAACTCCATAGGAGTAAAAAAAAGTGTCTAGGGCCTGCTTGTACCCTTATTTGAGACCTATCCCATTGGAATCATTTCTTCATCCTCATCACAATGATACCTATAATTTTTCAGTTTATTTCTTTCTATGGCCCCGACCGCTCCCAATACCTCTACTGGGGACCTATTCCATTAGAATCCTTGTTTCATCCTGATCCCAATGATACCTATCATTTTTTAGCCTTTTCTTTCTATGGACTCACCCTCCCTTTTCCACCACCTCTCATTTCCACCTCTTCATGTGTTTTCTCCTCACCATGGCCACCACTCACACACAAGATATTGAAAATAGTATCACTACCCACATCAACTTCCAAATTGACCACATGAAAGAGGAACTAAGGAAGGACATCAATTCCCACCTTTCCATCTAGCTTGCATCCCACCTTGAATCTCATATTGACTCATTTGTTGCCAAGGTCCTGGAAAAATACCCATTCCTGGACTCCATTCATCATCTGACCCACCTTTTAACCTAAAAGGTAAAAATTCCTCCAATTCCCAACAATTTCAGTCCAACCCTTTTCATCATGATCTTCGTCTTACACGAGTGGAGATGAAAAAATTTGATGGCTCAGATCCCATTGGCTGGATCACTCAAATGGAACACTACTTCTACTTGCATGGATTCATTGATAACTTGGCCAAACTTTGTTGTAGTGTCCTCTATTTGGATCTTGAATGTTGGCAATGGTGGCAATGGCATTAAAAATCACGCCAAGGATATGTATCCTGGACATAGTTTGTGGCTGAACTTTATGACCGCTTTGACACTGATACACACTCCTTGGGTTGTTTGACCAAATTGAAATATTCTGGTACCATGGAATAGTTTATCGCAACATTTGAGAAATTATTTTTTAGAACAGAGGGAATTTCTGATACGTTTTTCAAAGAATTCTTTATTAGTGGCCTCAAGGAGGAAATCCATGCACAAGTCCTCATGACTTGCCCCCAAACTTGGTTGGAATATACTCAACATGCCAAGGAATCCCAACATGTTATTTTCCCAACACTGCAAACCTTATTTCCCTTTACATCCTTTCCCTCCTACTTTGACCCCTCATCCCACCCCTCTCAATATCCAAAAATTAACCTAGAAAGAAATGGATAAGTGCCAAATAAAGGGTCTTTTCTATAATTGTGATGAAAAATATTTTCCAGGGCACAATTTTAAGGAACATAAGTTGTTCATGGCCATATATGAGGATGTTGTTGATAACGAGACTAAGGATTCTCTTGCAGTATAGCTCCCTGAGCCAGATCATATCACTACACCATTTGATGCACTAGAAGTTGAACCACTCATTTCCTTAAATTCACTCATTGGCTTCTCTGCTCCCCAAACCCTCAAGATAATTGGATACTTAAAAAATTGGAAGGTTGTCATTCTCATTCAAAGTGGTAGCACTCATAATTTCATTCATCGACACATTGCTCAAGAAACCCATTGTTATATCCATGCAGTAAACAATTTTAAAATCATGATTGCCAATGGAGGTTGCATGAAATGTGGGGGGCATTGTAGAAATGTGCATCTCCAACTTGGTTAGTACAACCTGAAATCTCATATGTTTGCTATCGACATGGGTGGCTGTGACATTGTGTTGGGTGCAAAATGATTATGCACTCTCGGTCCCATCCTCATGGATTTTAAGGAATTGACCATGAAATTTCAACATGACTACCACCAGTATAAGTTCCAAGGCATCACAACAGGCTCACCTAATATCATCAGTTCCCATCGAATGGAAAATATCCTCAAAAGAGGTCATTCAAGAATTATTTCCCAACTCAATGCCATTCAAGTCATTAAGACACCATGTGTGCATCATGACCTCCAATCTATACTCTCTAAACACCAAAATATTTTTTCCACTCCCCATGGCCTCCCCCCTTCCCGTGGTGATCATGATCATTACATTCCTCTAGTTCTGAGCATTCTTCCTCCCAATGTCTTCCCACATTGTCATCCCTTTTCCCAGAAGAATGAAATTGAGAAAATTGTTCATGAATTTCCCGACATGGGTGTCATCTGCACTATAGAACAACTAGGCTAGGAGAGATGAAGATAACCATGATATATCTTTGTAAGAAAAGTGCACAAGCCTGAAGAAATTACCAAACATACAATAAAGAATCCATTCGTTGTGGGTGTAGCCGAGATTTGGGTGAATCACATTAAATCTTGTGTTAGCTTTATTTTGTGTGATTGTTCATGGATTTTGTTTGATGTTTATTAGATTAGAATTGTCTTATGTATAATCATTGCACCATTGCTATGAATGGTAAAGTAATGGGTTATGTTGAAATCAATAATATAACAAAAATATGAAACTAAAATCTCTAAGTAGCTCTCAAAGGATAAAGAGAGGATAAAGACAGAATGAATAGAATGGTCAACTACCATTCCTCACTACTACAAAAACTTGGTTCTTATAGTCCCAATAGATACCTCGGGTGAGACTTCATTTGCACATGCAGGTGATGCCAAAAGGGCTGGTGTCTAAAGGGTTTTGATGGTCAAATATAACTCGAACCTAGGGTCTTACAACCATGCATAGCGCCAAAAAATGGTTTGATTTTCTGGACTCGGACATTGCGATTGACGGTGTTAGAGCATAAGTCAAAATTTTCAATAAAAATTCAAATTATGAATCCTTTCTTAATTTGTTCCTGATTTAATCATTTATTGGTAAAATTTATCTTTAGAATTTCTATGTATTGCACTAATAAAATTCATTGTTTATGCTTTGACAGGGAAAATCAATCCTCAGTCGTCAAACTTGATGCTTATCAAGATCAATGATTCATGGGATTTCGAGGATATGCAATTACACAATGTTTAAATCATGCAATATTCCTTTTCGTGGTTCCATTCTGGGACTTTGTCCTTCGATAATTTTTGAATATTTTTTTCCGATTTGTCTCAAAACCCCAAACTCCCGAATCCCGAAATCCATTCAACGAATATCTTCTCGCTTAAGGTTTTTATTCGAGACTTCATTCTTCAGGACTTTGAGGTCCTTTTCTATTGAACATTTTAACCCTGAAATCGCAAAGCTCTAGAGCCTTGAAGACATGAAGGATACATTTATAATGTAAAGTACACAACTGACATGTACAATGCCACCTGGTACCCTTGTGAAGGAGACACGTGGCACTCATTTTTGGTGTTTTTGGACACCTAATCCACACATTTCAAGAGGACATGTGTCACCCATGTTTTTATGACACATAATCATATGTGATGTCATCCTTCCACATCACTCTGGAAGAATGTTCTTCAGTATATCATGTTTTTGATAGTTTTCAAAAATTCCAAAGCGTCGAATGTCGAAGTGACGAAGCGTCAAAGGTCACCAAAGTTCCAAAGTAATGATGTGCCAAAGGTCCCGAATTTACAAAGTACCAAAGCAATGAAGTGTTGGAGTGCTGAATATTAAAGGTTAAGTAAGGGCTGATTAAGCTCAATTAAGGGTAATTAATCACTTCACGACTCCAACCTTCAAGATAATTTTAAAATTCTCCATTCAAAAGCCCTGAACGTCGAAGTACCGAAATACTTATTTTCACTAATCAAGATTATTAATGATAATTAAATGTGATTATGGCGAGATGTTTAAATAAGGTTGTCGTCATCAGGTAATACGATTTCCAGCTTTAGCATGATTACCTTGTCGTTCGTATACAAAGTGTTAAATGTAGAATTAATTAGTGTTTTAATTATGATTTCATAATATATCTGAAATCTATCTCATCTCTATAATTTGTATTCACATGCTTTCTTTTTCTTACATGGGTAAATATTGTAAACGGAAAATCATGATGCAAGGGAGCAGAAAAGAAAGTCCAAGATCATCCTGTAGACAAGTTGAACCCAAATTTGGATATTTCTTGAATATTACTTCTTGTTTAACAGGAAGTATCAAATCCTGGACGCAGGTTTAAAAAATCCTCGAGGAAGATAATTCCATGGTTTCTAATAATGAAAGAAAAGAGGAATATATTTTAAATATAAACAATATCAAGAGGTCGCCAAGTCATAGTTCAAAAGAATTTACCCTTGGTACATAGAAAGGATTTTATATTTTATTTGAACGTTAATATGGAATCCCTTTAAATTCGTAGTTGCATTACAAAAAATGCATGAATAGTATAAAGAGCAATAGAAAACAGTTGCATCTACGAGAAAATGAAGGAAGGATAAGCCTTAAAACAACTAACAAGCAATGAAGTTTCCAGAAGAAAGATAGATGTTCAAATATTTTGTAATATTCACTTAGCCTATTATCTAAAATATTTTCTTCTATTTTAAGATATATAAGTGTGGAACTCTGACTGATTTTGGTTAAGACAAAATTGTATAAATGAACACAGTCGAGATATGAAAAGGGATTTTCAGTGTGGATTTTTCTCGCTTGATGTAAAGAGAGACTTTTTAATACAAATTCTTACAGGAAGACATATATTCTACTTCTCATTTATTTGAGTTATGTTCTTTCTATGTGTTTCTTCTTTATCATAATTCATTTTCTTCACTCTATGGTGTTTAAGGAATGAATGATTGCAATTTAATAATACATATAATGTGGTTCACTTAATTAGATCTATATTCAGGTATAGCTTTTCCTCTGTTTTACTGTGAGTGAAACATGACCTGTATCTGTATATATTTTCTCATCTTAATTCATCTTTTAGACATGCATTTCACGTTCCTTCTATTGAAAATAAGGTAATATTTATCAACATTAGATACCCTAATTTGTTTGTTAATTTTGTTTTTCTACAATTCTTCTTCTTGCCTCTTGATTATTTGTAAAAACCCAAAGGAAGATATATTTCCTCTGTATTTCTGAATTATTAGAGTATTGAAGTTTCATTCTAAGCTGAGGGTAGAAAGACATTATAAAAGAAAACATTATTAAATTTGGATTCCTGACATTGTTCTGTGAGCCCATAATAAATCTCAAGAATAATAGAGGGAACATTTTGGAGGCCGACTAAGAAAGATATCTCAGAATGGTTAGAAAAGAAGGAATGAGACTTTACTCGACAAGAGAACATAAACCCTCGAATGAATAACAAGCAATGGATGCAAAGGTATGTGTATAGAAAACTGCATGAAATTTTCTTTGGCGAATTTCCAACTCTTTTGACTGATTGGAAGGTACCGAACTGTAGTGTCGAAGAATTATACTCCTGAGTTGGTAAGATAGCTGAATTTTGTAAGTAACCCAACTACTCGCTCAGTTGATTTCTGGTTGGATAACATATTAGAAGGATACATCACAGAATTTGTTGTAGATTGTACCCAATCTTACAGTGTTGCAGAAAGAAATTTTTTCAAAGGTTCGTGCGAAATGTTCATGAAATCATTGGGTATGTGGATAAAGATGTTATTTTGTGACAAGTGCATAATGACAATGCAATATTACTGTTAAGGGGCTTCATGCACATAGGGGAACCGAGGGATGACAAGAGGATAGTCTGAGAACAAGAGAGAATGAAGGAAGAGATGAAGAAGGAAGAGAGGGACTGAGGATGTAGAGGACTCAAGGAGGTATACCAAAGGAAGAAGATGGGTTTGGAGTATTGCATAGAGGAAGGAGGTACAAGAGGCAAAAGACTAAGGCTGAGAAAGGAGATTTGCGTAGTAATCTAGAAGGGAGAGAACCTTGCACAATAGTCCAAATAATGGAAATACCACATATAGGAGGAGAAGAAATTGAGTTCCAATCTAGTCAAGTACTAAAAGAATAGTTAAGTCCTACTCAGACTGGGTCCTGTTTCGAATCCACTACCCCATGTGTGCCACCACAATTAGAGAAAACAATTGAAGACTTATCAAAAGCACTTAAAGTTAGTGTTAGGAACCTAACCTCCCTAACACCTCACGTAGATAGAATAATATATTTCCATGTAATAAAAGTTGACATTAGTTAATAAGGCCTATTTAATAAATTAAGATAAGTCAATGTAAGAAGACCTGATAGAAGCTTCTGCTTCTAGAAGGATATTCCTCTAGAATGATCTTTAGAAGATAGAATTAGTATAAATAAGAGTAGAAGTCATGATAAGTTTTTTCTTGAGAATTATTGTAATAGATCACTGTTTTGTTAGAGGTTTCCCCCTTGAAGAGGCATGTCAAAATTGTTTCCTATCAATAAAGTTATTATTTTGGTGTTGTGGTTTCATCTATAGTGTTGTTCCATTGTTATTCTCTACAATATTTATGTTTTCAACTATTATAATAGATCTGGTACCTTACCTGTGGTATCAGAGAAATTTCCTTGGAATATAATTGTGGGTTATTTTTTTACAGGGTAGAGACATATTTCGGCGTCTTAAATCTACAAAGATCTGTCCTTTAGTGCATAAATCCATAGCTAGGGAAGCATACATGAAGGAACTACAAGTGGTACTTAAGCGCACATTGTTGGCCACCCTTGTAACCACTTTTGGTACCTCTTCGAGTGGTAGCACATAAAAAAAAACTTGTATACAGATCAACCTAGATATCCTGAAGCCCTCTGTAGATAAACTGAATGACCTTCTGACTACTATAGTGCCACTGAGAACAACACTCGAAAATATACTCTCAAGTACCTGGGTAGTCGGGTAGTATGGATCAAGGCACAATCTAACCTCTTTAGTTGGTGCCCTGAGATATTGGGCCGAGTACTACTATTGGACCTCACACATTATCAAAGAGCTATAGCACATGGAAAACCCTTGTCTGTAGAAACCTTGAATAAAGTAACCCTTGGGACATAAACATAAACAGACCAGACAATATCTATTTCCATGCAATTGTGTCTCCAACATTCACAAATACCTAGTGGAAATGAGAAGGTTGGCTCGTGATGAGACCCTATATCTCTCATCTATGCAATTGAGAGACATTACCCTGGCTTGGTGACTAGATGATGGTAATTTCATACCAATATATATCCATTATCATGATAGGCCATGTTGTAATGAGACCTCCTATCCTCCAACTAACCCTTTAAGCATTCATAATGATTATTCTTATGGGTCCCCCTTTTATTATAGATAAGAATTTTATTTCTTCCATGGGGGATCCCTGGGCGAAGCATTTGGAAGGTTTATATATAGGATTTAATATTTTACCCAACAACAATCCCTCTGGGCCTTCATCACCTTCTTCCGATAGAATGAGGGAAAATCCCTTCTTTGGTCAATACACCCTAAAGTCCCAAGAGATAAGGAACCAAGGGTTTTAAGTGATGAAAAGTGGTAAGTATGGTTGGGAACGATACTATGGATCTTCAAGGGAGTTCCTAGTAGCAAACCCATGACCAAAGAAGACCACTAACTAGGGCACAATGTCAGCCACCAAGGTGAAGCATGGAAAAATGCATAATGTCCAAGCATATGTCATGAAATCTAAAGCAGTCTAAGATATAACATACTCAAATGCCTCAAATATTCAAATGGCACTCACCATAATACCTGACTTGTACCTCATGGAGCAAGGCCTAGTGCCTCTCGTAAGATATCTAGTGTGGTGGATGCCATCTGAAAATATACGACCTCTGTGGTGGTGAGAAGGGCCTCCATCTGTGAAAAAGGATTTTGCTAGTCATGTAATCTCACGACACTCCATATATGGAACAT
>CBVK0101782303.1:0-10776 GCA_900067695.1 Picea abies
AGGTCTCTTCTTTTTTAGGTAACCCTTATTTATAAATATTCCCTTATATTGTTCATCAAAGTTTTGTATCCGTAAATATGACCAATACATATGAAGATTTGCTTTCTTCTTTAAAATACACACCAAAACATTTGATAGAGCTTCATAATTCTCTAGATTTTGTTGGACAAGAAGTTTTGGGATACAATTTGGGTAGAAGAGGCGTGCGTAGAAGAGTTGTGAAGAGGAAGAACCAGGACTAGGGAGAGTGTAGTTGAGGTGCATCCAGAAGTACAATGCACAGTGAGAGAAGAATAAATTAGAGAGAAGAATAAAGAAGGAGAAGAGAGCGGGAAAAAAGGAAGTATGACAACCCATCGTGCTAAAGTTAGAAGGGCATGCAAAAGTAGGAAGAACAACAGTCAGAGTGAAAAAGTAGCATGTAGATAGAAAATTATGTGAAAGCAACCTGAATAGCCAATTAATTGGATTAGTCATGCATTGTAATATGGTTTTGGGATGAACAAAGTAGGGTTTTAAGCCCTAGAATGTATCTATAAATATGTAAAGGGTTGGGAGAATAGGGGTTCCTTTGTGTGGTTATTCTCGAGCAATTTTGTGGAGTCTATTCCCAATTTTCAAGAGATCCTATCTATAAGAAAGGAGATAGGATATGTTGGGAAGGGAGAGAATCAATGTCAGAATGTTAAGAGATGATGCAAAGAGAGAGAGGCTTGTACTACAAAATGACTATGCTTGGAGATATGAAGATAACCATGATATATCTTTGTAAGAATAGTGTACAAGTCTGAATCAATTACCAAACATACAATAAAGAAGCCAGTTGTTGTGGATGTAGCGGAGATTTGGGTGACTCACATTAAATCTTGTCTTAACTTTCTTTTGTGTGATTTTTCATGGATTTTGTTTGATGTTTATTAGATTAGAATTTTCTTATGTATAATAATTGCACCATTTCTATGAATGGTAAAGTAATGGGTTATGTTGAAATCAAGAATATAACAGAAATATGAACCTAAACTCTCTAAGTATCTCTCAAAGGATAAAGACAATATAAAGACAGAATGAATAGAATGGCCACCTTCCATTCCTCACTACTACAAAAACTTGGTTCTTACAGTCCCAATAGATACCTTAGGTGAGACTTCATTTGCGCATGCAGGTGATGCCAAAAGGGCCTGTGTCTAAAGGGTTTTGATGGTCAAAGATAACTCGAACCTAGGTTCTTACAACCATGCACAATGCCAACAAATGGTTTGATTTCCAAGATACAGACTTTGCGATTGACGATGTTAGAACATAAGTCAAAATTTGCAATAAAAATTCAAATTATTAATCCTTTCTTAATTTGTTCCCAATTTGATCATTTATTAGTAACATTTATCTTTAGAATTTCTATGTTTTACACTAATAACATTCATTGTTTATGTTTTGATAGGGTGGATTAATCCTAGGTTTGAGAAAGGAGAGTTGTGTAATGAGCCAGAAGGAAGAGAACCTTGCACAATAGTCCAAATAATGGAAATACCACATATAGGAGGAGAAGAACAAGAGTTCCAATCTAGTCCAGTAATAAAAGAATTGTTAAGTCCTACTCAGACCAGGTCTTGTTTTTAATCCACCACCCCATGTGCGTCACAACAATTAGATATAATAGTTGAAGAATTATCAAAATCACTTATAGTTATTGTTAGGGACCTAACCTCCCTAGCCCCTCATATAGATAGAATAATATATTTCCATGTAATAAAGGTTGACATTAGTTAATAAGGCCTATTTAATAAATTGGAATAAGTCAATGTAAGAAGCTTCCACTTCTAGAAGGATATTCCTCTAGAATGATATTTAGAAGATATAATTAATATGAATAAGAGTAGGAGTCATGATAATTTTTTTCTTGAGAATTATTGTAATAAATCACTGCTCTGTTGGAGGTTTCCCCCTTGAAGAGGCAAGTGAAAATTGTTTCCTATCAAGAAAGGTATCATTTTGGTGTTGTGGTTTCATCTATAGAGTTGTTACACTGTTATTCTCTATAATATTTATGTTTTCAACTATTATAATAGATCTGGTACCTTACAAGTGGTATTAGAGAAATTTCCTTGGAATATAATTGTGGGTTATTTCTTTACAGGGTAGAGACGTATTCTGGTGTCTTAAAGTTACAAAGATCTATCATTTAGCGCACAAATCCATAGTTGGGGAAGCATACACCTAGGAACTACAAGTGGTACTTAAGCGCACATTGTTGGCCACCCTTGTAACCGATTTTGGTATCCCTTGGAGTTGTAGCGCATCAGACAATAGTTGTATAAAGATCAGCCTAGATATCCTGAAGCACTCCATAGATAAATCGATCGGCCTCCTGACTATTATAGTGCCACCGAGAAAAACACTCAGAAAGATACTCTCTAGTACCTGGGTAGTTGGTCAGTACGGCTAAGGGAACAATCTAGCATCTTTAGTTGGTGCCCTGAGATATTGGGTCGAGTAATATTGTTGGACCCCACACATTATCAAAGAGATATAGCACAGGGAAAACCCTTGTCTGTAGAAACCTTGAATAGCATAACCCTTGGGATGGAAACATAAACAGACTAGAAAATATCTATTTCCATGCAACTGTGTCTCCTGCATTCTAGTTGCGAAATTATGACACATTTTTTCCTATTAATAATTTGGGCATTCCGACATTGAAATATTATTCAAATCAGAGTATAAATCCACAGGAGTAAAAAAACGTGTCTGGGGCCTGCCTACATCCTTATTTGAGACCTATCCCATTAGACTCCTTTCTTCATCCTGATCACAATTATGCCTATCATTTTTCATTTTTTTCCTATGGTCCCGACCCCTCCCAATACCTCTACTAGGGACCTATTCCATTGGAATCCTCATTTCGTCCTGATCCCAATGATACCTATCATTTTTTATCCTTTTCTTTCTCTGAACCCACCCTCCCTTTTCCACCACCTCTCATTTACACCTCTTCATGTGTTTTCCCCTCACCATGGCCACCACTCGCAACCAAGATATTGAAAATAGCATCACTACCCACATCAATTCCCAAATTGACCACATGAAAGAGGAACTAAGGAAGGACATCAATTCCCACTTTTCCATCCAAATTGCATCCCACCTTGAATGTAATATTGACACATTTGTTTCCAAGGTATTGGAAAAACTACCCATTCCTAGACTCCATTCATCATTTGACCCACCTTCTAACCTCAAAGGTACATATTCCTCCAATTCCCAACAATTTCAGTCCAATCCTTTTCATCGTGATCTTCGTCTTCCATGAGTGGAGGTGAACAAATTTGATGGCTTAGATCCCACTGGTTGGGTCACTCAAATGGAACACTACTTCTCCTTGCATGGCTTAACTAATGACTTGGCCAAACTTTGTTGCAGTGTCCTACATTTGGATCTTGAATGTTGGCAATGGTGGAAATGGCGTCGAAAATCACGCAAGGATATGTATCCTAGACATAGTTTGTGGCTAAACTTTATGACCACTTTGAAACTGATACACACTCCCTGGGATTTTTGACCAAATTGAAACAGTCTGATACCATGGAATAGTTTATCGTAACATTTGAGCAATTATATTTTATAATAGAAGGAATTTGTGATAATGTTTTCAAAAAATTCTTTATCAATGGCCTCAAGGAGGAAATCCATGCAAAAGTCCTCATGAATCGCCCCCAAACTTGGTTGGAAGCTACTCAACATGTCAAGGAATCCCAACAAGTTATTTTCCCAACACTGCAAACCTTCTTTCCCTCTACATCCTTTCCCTCCTACTTTGACCCCTCATCCCACCCGTCTCAAGATCCAAAAATTAACCCAAGAAGAAATGGATAAACACCAACTCAAGGGTCTTTGTTATAATTGTGATGAAAAATATTTTCCAGGAAACAAGTGTAAGGAATAGAAGTTTTTCATGGCCATCTCTGAGGAAGTATATCTCCCTAAGCCAGATCATATCACTCCACCATATGTTGCACCAGAAGTTGAACCAACCATTTCCTTAAATGCACTCATTGGCTTCTCTGCTCCCCAAACCCTCAAGATAATTGGCTACATAAACAATCAGAAGGTCGTCATTCTCATTGAAAGTGGTAGAACTCATAATTTCATTCATTGATGCATTTCTCAAGAAACCCATTTCTATATCCATGCAGTAAAAAATTTTAAAATCATGATTGCCAATGGAGGTTCCATGAAATGTGGGGGGCGTTGTCAAAATGTGCATCTCCAAATTGGTCAGTACAACCTGAAATATCATATGCTTTCTATAGACATGGGTGGCTATGACATTGTGTTGGGTGCATAATGGTTATGGACTCTCGGTCCCATCCTCATGGATTTTAAGGAATTGACCATGCAATTTCAACAAGACTACCACCAATACAAGTTCCAAGGCATCAAAACATGCTCACTTGATATCATCAGTTCCCATCGAATGGAAAATATCCTCAAAGGAGGTCATTCAAAAATTATTTCCCAACTCAATGCCATTCAAGTCATTAAGACACCATGTGTGCATCATGACCTCCAATCTATACTCTCCAAACACAAAAATATTTTTTCCACTCCCCATGGCCTCCCCCCTTCCCGCGATGTTCATGATCATTCCATTCCTCTAGTTTAGAGCATTCTTCCTCCCAATGTCTACCCACATCGTCATCCCTTTTCCCAGAAGAATGAAATTGAGAAAATTGTTCACGAATTTCTCGACAAGGGTGTCATCTTCCATAGTGCTAGCCCCTATTCTTCTCTTATGGTCATGGTCCTCAAGAAATAAAGAAGGCACGTGGCACATGTGTCCTCAAGAAAGAAGGCACATGGCACATGTGTCTTGAATTTCACACTCTCAACAAACTCACCATCAAAGACAAGTTTCCCATTCCTATCATTGATGATCTATTGGATGAATTGAGTGGTGCTCAATATTTTTCTAAACTTGATCTTTGTTCTAGGTACCACTAGATACAAACGAAAGAGGTCGACATTCCCAATATGTCCTTTTGAACTCATGAGGGCCACTATGAGTTCTTGGTCATGGCCTTTAGCCTATGTAATCCCCCATCTACATTCAAAAGTGTCATGAACCATGTATTCTGTCCTTTTCTCCATCATTTTGTCTTAGTTTTCTTTGATGACATTCTCATCTATAATAAAACATGGACAACCCATATTTCCCATGTCGATCAAGTTCTCCATCTCCTTTCTCAACACCAACTTTTCCTCAAGCAATCGATCAAGTTCTCCATCTCCTTTCTCAACACCAACTTTTCCTCAAGCAATCTAAATGTGTCTTTCGAGCCTCATAAGTGGAGCATTTGGGTCATAGTGTTGGAAAGGATGGTGTAAGGGGGTATCCTAATAAAATTGAAGCTATGCAAGATTGGCCACACCCAAAAACTCTCAATAGCTTGCATGGTTTTCTATGTTTAACATGATATTATTGCAAATTGTTAAGAATTATGGAAAAATTGCAACACCTCTCACTGCTCTCGTAAAAAAGAATGCTTTTAATTGGACTCCTGCAGTTGATCAAGCCTTCCAGGATTTGAAAGAGGCTATGTGCACAACTCCTATCCTGACCCTTCCTGACTTCAAAATGACTTTTGTCCTGGAATGTGATGCATTTGGGAAAGGAATTGGTGCAGTTATCATGCAAGAAGGACGACCAATGGCCTTCACCAACAAACAAATTTTAGAGTGCCATTTGGGAAAATCAATCTATGAGAAGTTAATGTTGGCTATTCTGCATGTTGTGAATATATAGCATCCTTATCTCTTCGGCCAATGCTTCCAAATTAAAACAGATCATCAAAGCCTCAAGCATTTTATGGAACAAAGAATTTCCTCCCCACAACAACAAAAATTGGTCACCAATATCTTTGGTTATGATTATGAGATAATTTACAATAAGGGAAAAAAAATGTTGACGCTCTTTCCCAGAAGTATGAAGAAAAATGATCTATTTTCTCTCTCTCCTTCATTGTACCAAATTGGCTCCAGGCTGCTACCAGGAATGGCTGCAAGATCCTAAATTTATGGCCTTATCCAACAGTTGCAAGACAAATCTATAGTTTCTCCCAAGTACTCTTGGCACAATAATGAGCTTCACTACAAAGGTTGTATGTATCTAACCAAACACTTGCAACTTAAATCTATGGTTCTTTCAGAGCTTCATGCTTCCCCCACATCTGGGCATTCTCGGTTCACCAAAACCTATGAAGGGTCAAACGTTCATTTTTTTGGGATGGTATGAAACATGATGTCCACACCTTTGTGGTTAAATGTGATTTCTGTCAAAAAAATAAAGGATAAACATTCAAGACCCTAGGAACACTACAACCACTCCCAATTATGTCAGCTATTTGGCAGGATATTTCTATGGACTTCATTTTTGGCTTACCTAAATTAGGTAATAAATCAGTCATCATGGTGGTAGTTGATCGTCTTTCTAGATATGATCTCCAAAACCATTTCACAACATCCACGGTGGCTCAAATTTTCATGGATAATATATTCAATATTCATGGCATGCCTCATTCTATTGTCTTTCATCAAGATCCCACTTTTACCAACAATTTTTGGCAAAAAATGTTCTGTCTCCAGGGCACCCAATTGCATATCAGCACCACCTATCATCCCAGACTTATGTCCAAACTGAAGTTGTCAACAAGTGTTTGGAAACATATTTGAGGTGTTTTTCATATGAAATATAGACTTATTGGACTCCATGGTTACCCCTCGATGGATGGTGGTACAACATATCTTACCATATTGTTACCCGCATGATTCCTTTTGAAGTATTATATGTAAAAAAGCCTCCTTCAGTTCTCTCCTACATGCCAGGTGTATCGAAGGTTAAAGAGGTTGACACCAATCTTGTTGTTCGTGAGGCCATTCTCAACACCCTCAAAACAGATATTTCCATGGCTCAAAATCATATGAATCAACAAGAAGATAAAGGTCATTTCAAATGACAATTTGTTGAAGGGGACCAGGTGTTTCTTCATCTGCAATCGTATAAGAAGATTTCACTCAAAGTGGACCATTGTCAGAAACTTGCTCCCAAATTTTATGTCCTTATACAATTATCAAGCGAGCGGGGTAGGTGTCTTACCAATTATCATTTCCCAATCATTCTAAGCTCCATCCTATTTTTCATGTCTCCTGCTTAAAGAAGGTGATTGGTACTAAGTGTCACACTCAAACTAGTCTCCTTGAGTTGGATGAAGAAGGCTCCATTTGGTTTCAACCATAAGAAGTCTTGGACCACTATGAGCTTTTCCTCCGTCAGTGCACCATCAAGGAAGTTTTAGTGCAGTGGAAATATACAACTCCAGAAGATGCCACTTGGGATCCGGCTACCATTCTGCAACAATTTCCTCATCTCAAGCATTGAGGACAAGGCTCTTTTTCAAGGGGGAGGGCATGTTAGGGACATAACCTCCCTAACCCCTCATGTAGATAGAATAATATATTTCCATGTAATAAAGGCCAACATTAGTTAATGTAAGAATACCTAATAAGTCAATGTAAGAATACCTAATAGACGCTTCAACTTCTAGAAGGATCTTCCTCTAGAATGATCTTTAGAAGATAAAATTAGTATAAATAAGAGTAGGAGACATGAGAAGTTTTTTCTTGAGAATTATTGTAATAGAGTGTTTCTCTATTGGAGGTTTCCCCCTCGAAGAGGCAAGTGAACATTGTTTACTATCAATAAAAGTATTATTTTGGTGATGTAGTTTCATTTATTCTGTTGTTTCGTTGTTATTATCCGTAATATTTCTATTTTCATCTGTTATAATAGATCTGGTACCTTACTATAGAGGAATGAAGGAGGTATACCATAGGAAGAAGACAGGTTTGGAGTATTTCATGTAGGAAAGAGGTACAAGAGGTCAACGACTGGGGTTGAGAAATGAGAGTTGTGCAGTGAACTAGAGGGGAGAGAACCTTGCACAATAGCCCAAATCATGGAAATACCACATATAGGAGGAGAAGAAGAGGAGTTCCAATCTAGTTCATGGAAATACCACATATAGGAGGAGAAGAAGAGGAGTTCCAATCTAGTCCAGTAATAGAATAACCGTTAATTCCTACTCAAACTCTCTCATGTTTCAAATAGACAACCCCATGTGCATCACCACAATTAGAGATAACAGTTGAATACTTATCAAAAGCACTTATAGCTAGCCAGGGAGGACAGAGTAGTAGCAGTCATAGCAATGGAAGTAGTGTGCAAAGGCAGAGTCAACTAGCGTCACCAAGAAGAGGGACTACACAAAGAAACGTGGCATGGGTAGACAACACCCTTATACTTGTTGAGTTCCAGGGATTTGGGTCAAAAGACCTAGAACAACATTTGTTTGTGTCCAAGACAATTTGGGTCGCAAAGAATGTCCAGGATGAGGTTGTGAATATTGCGTAGTTAGCCACAACATTTCAAGGTTGCGCATTATTCTAGTACATGAAGTTGCAAAGTAGCACAACTAGAGGACATTCCAAGACTTTGGAAAAGATAAGGCAAGCATTACTGAAAGAGTTGAAGAAGCCAAATTCTAAGTCGTAGTATATTATAGAACTGAAAGAGATTAAACAGGTGCAAATAGAGTCATTATGGGACTTAGATCAAAGGTTCAAGGATATGATGGGTAGACTAAATTTCCAGATCCCTAATCAACAACATCAAGAATGGTTTATTGCAAGACTCCTACCACACATTTGTAGGTCATTGATTCAACATAAAGTTTCATCACAACCCAAGGCACTGGAAATTGCAATGAAATTGGAATCATCCCCTATAGGAGACAATGGAGGAAAGGTGCAAGTTCATTTGCAGTTGGTTTCTTTGAAAATTCAACTAGAAGAACTTACAAAAGGCAAGGAGAAATGAGAGCAAGTCCGGTGTACCAATTGCAGGACTAAAGGCCACCACAAGGACAAATGTCCATCATTCACACAGTATTTGGAAGCTAGAGCACTGAATCCAATACCAAGAGGGGGATATTACGAGATATTTAAGAAATGGAGAAATCATCCAATTGAGTGTCCATTACTACATAAGTATCAGAATGCACCAAGAAACTTGTTTTACAATTTTTGCAAGTCCGTTGGACATGAAGAGAAGTATTGTCTCACATTCAACATGATGAGGGAGAACACTTAAGATATGTGCATGATTCAGCAAGAGAGTTTTGCAGCAGAAGGCGGTGGTCAAAAATATAATAATCAAAGAGAATTTAACCTAGGGAATAGTGGAAACTTTGGTAGAGGACGAGGAAGAGTAAATTTTGGTAGAGAAGGAAGAGGACCAATTATATGTTACAATTGTAATCAACCAGGACACTTGGGCCGGGACTGCCCGAATCCATGTACAACATGCACATCATGTAGAGAAATGGACCATGCAACATAAGATTGTCCTCAGCTAGTTGTGCAATGGCATGCCAGAGGAAACCAAAACTAGAATCCAAACCAAAATGTACATAAAATATCAACTGAAAAATGCAATGAAGGAACAAGAATAACAGTTGTTATGCATGAAGGAGATAATGTGGCAAGTAAAGGAAAGAATATTGAGAAATGGGTAAGGAATTCAATAGGGCCTATTCCAACCTTTGATCCTCGGCAAGAAAATGATATGTGTCAAAGGGAAATGAAATAAGTACTTGGACATGATTGGGGAGCATCAACATCCTCTGTGCTTCATGTAGGATATTGCACTGGGCCGTAGAAATAAATTGGAAAGGTAAGCATGCTAACATAATTCATGAGGAGTTTTGTAGATCTAATGAAAGATGAAACTCCATTGGGTACATTATTTGACATGATTTATCACTTCATATGAGGAAGTGACACTCCCATCACACAAAGGGTGGTGAATCATGTATTCCACAGGAATAGGACCAACGAAGAATTCGTATTCAATGCACAAATTGGGGAGTATGATGTGGATAATGTTATCTTTGAATTGGGTTCTAATTTGAATGTTTTACCTAAGAAGACATGGGAGATGATGGGAAAAACCAAGCTAGTATGGTCTCTTGTTCAGTTAAGTCTCATCAATCAACACATAATAGTATCAATTGGTCATTTGAAAGGAGTACCCGTGAACATAGATGGGGTGCACAATGTGGAAGACTTTGAAGTTATTGAGATTGTGGATGATAGTCAACCATATCCATCACTGATGGGACTGGAATGGGATTTTGACAACCAAGCGATCATTAAATTGAAAAGGAGGGAGATGATATTTGAAGTTGGAGATTTGAAAGTTACTACACCCTTGGACCCATCAGAAGGAAAGAGATACATAGAGCCAACCAGAAGAAATGACATTGACAATCAGAAGGAAAGAGATACATAGAGCCAACCAGAAGAAATGACATTGACAATTTGTATAACATAACTGCAAGAATGGATGATTACATAAACCCCATTGTAGATGGTGTGCTAAGTTGGTGAAGTGTCAGTTCCTGTGCATCAGGTTCTAAAGAATGTCTAGAACATTGGCAGCATAGAATGCATGAATTTTCAATGAGATGATGTTCACATATAACCTGATCCTTGTTTGTAAGGGAATTTGAGTTGCAGGTGCTTAAACAAAAAAGGTTGTTGGCACTAGATGTTGTCCTAAAAGAGACTCTAGATGAATGGTGGAATGCACACAAAGAAGGCGTGAAATACTGGCCACAGTGCAAAAGACTAATACAAGTAAGCTTTGGTACTAAGGGAGAAAATATT
>CBVK0101782310.1:0-11251 GCA_900067695.1 Picea abies
AATATTACATGTCTTTCTTAAGTTTTTTTGTTTTTCATGTTTATGAGGATTTCTTATTGACCCTCTATAATTAATCCCTAGATTCCCAAATGTTGAGCAACTAAGTCAATACCTTTAATAACTTTCTTATCTTCTACTCTTTTATTTGCAAGTAATAGATTACCTCTAGATTCCCTAGCAATGTTCAATTTCAACCACCATTCCTAAACGTGTTCCCACAATTTGAACACTGAATGTCAAGAATGTTTAAAGTCAAGTCTTCACATTAGTTCTAGTTCACCTTTGGAAAATCTTGACGAGTCTCTCTGATTTCCCTTTGAGCTCTTAACCGTATGTTAGGTAGTGAGGAATTCATCTTTGAATATTCTTAGGTTTCTGGCCTTCCACAATAAGTATATGATAAATCCTTAGGTTTCTTAGGTTTCTTTGAATAATAATCATCTAATAGAAGTAGAGGATAGTCATTTTTTACTGACAACATCTTTGTAATGATTACCAAATTTCATAGCTAGATCATAACTTATATCTTATGTATGATTACACTTATATCTTTGTAATGATTACACTTATATCTTATGTATTATTATAATAATTTTATATTTTAAACTTAATATATTATTATAACTGTATTTTATATTTGATATTCTATGCTCCTTGTCCGACAAATAAGGGGGTTTCATTCATCAATTTAGTATATGGCTTGGGGTGAACTTAAAAATAGATTATTATTATTATTATTAGAAGTAATATAAAATAAAACTTCTATCTAAATCAAATAATAATAAATAATAATAAAATAAAATATGATTTAACTTTCCTTTTATATAATATTTAATTATCTCAGTTATTTTAAACTAATTAAAATAAATAAATTATATTTTGAACATACTAATCGTTTAATTTTTTGAATAATATATTATTTTATATTCTGTAAGTATATCTTATAATTATTATAATAATTACATTTAAAAAATTTCATTTTATTTTATGATATACTTTTGAAATGGAAATGGTATGATCGTCAATGCATTCGCCATCAGGCCCCTCGATACCTCCTCATCAGATTCGTTCTCTATCGACGTTGGGTCGACATGATTCTTCGTTGATGTCTCACCATCAACAAAGGAGAAATTTTCTTGAACGATTACCATATTGACGCTTGCAGTCGTCACCTCTTAGGTATGTTCACCGATGAAAAAGTCATTCGACAGGGTACTTCTAGCCCACATTGTTTCAGGACTGCATCCACATTGTTAAACATGCGACAAATGTCATCTTTGAGAAAAAAAAACATGAGCACCCCCAAATCTTTTACATCCAATCATCATCGTCGACTCTTCTGCAAATGGGGCATAGACTTCATTACTTGTCTTCCTGCATCTAGTAATGCACACAAGGACATTGTTGTGGAAGTATATTACTTTACCAAATGGGTCGAAGCTACATCCAGTTTCAAGACTACCGCTGACAAAACAATTCATTTTGTCTTCAACCATGTCATTACCTGATTCGGAGTCCCACTGCAGTTAGTGTTTGATCATGGTAAACAATTTGAGAACGAGATATTTGCAGAAATTTCTTCAAAATTAGGCTTCTCCCAGAAGTTCACCTCCCCTTACTATCTTCAATCCAACGGACAGGTCGAGGTTCTCAACAAAGTCCTCAAAACCATCCTACACCCTACCGTCAACAAACATAAGACCAACTAGCACATATGTTGTTTTTCGTGTTATGAGATTATCGCACATCACCCATAAATGCCACAGGTTTTACAATGTTCCACCTCATCCATGGGATCGAAGCCACCCTCCCTGTCGAGTGTGAAATCCCCATGTTACACACTACCATTGAGCTATTACCCGACACTGCTCCAATGGACCAGTGCTTGTTGACCTTAGAGTCGCTTGATGAAGATCTTCGATCTTCATTTAAGCACAACGAGAGAGCTAAGAAATCGTCCAAAGCCACCTTCGACTGCCATGTAAACGTTCACTCATTTAACGATGGTGATCTTGTTTTAGACAACGATATCGCCCACGATACTCTCAACCTCAGGAAATTTGAACCATTATAGCATCGACCCTACATTGTCCAAAACCACCTCACAAAGGGTGCATACATCCTTGCTTCTTCATAAGGATACCCTCTCAAAGAACTCATTAACGGGTTGTACTTAAACAAGTTTTGTGCCTTAGGATAGCCCCCAAGTTAGGTTTTTCTCCATACACATTTGCAGAGTTTTTTAGTCTTCTTTTCCACCACCATTCCTCATGTATGATCTATCATCCATGTTATAGACAAATGCATCATCCATAAGGCTACCACATTGGTTACATTGACGATACCATCTGCTGGACCCAGAATCTTGCTTCGGCCACTTGGTTCCTCTATACCCCCTCACATGCACTGCTCCACTATAGTTGCATATGTCTGGGCTCGGCCACCAACAACCAAGTTGAATATAACGTCGTCATTGGTCTCCTCACCGAGGTCAGTCATCACCACATTCCTAACGTTAGAGTTCTATTAGATTCCCAACTTGTCATCTTGCAACTCAACAATGTATATCATGTTCGCGATCCTTACCTCTTTCCCAAATAACCAAGTTAGACTATTATCTCACAACTTTGATTCTATCACATTTAAATATATTCCAAGACAATTTAATCAAATAGAAGATAACATGGTTAACCTAGTATTAGATTTGTATTTATCACATTAAACAACATTTTATACATAAGCATCATAAATTTATCACAACACATAGAAAATACATCATACGCATAAAAAAATAACACATGAAGATCTGAATGATCTAGAAAAAAAAAAAATATATATATATATATATATATATATATATATATATACATATAATCACAGTGTCATCAGTGTTTACAAATCAGTAAATATACATCATTCGTGGGCCAGTGAGTCCCCCCACCCTATAGGTACAAAAGTGGGTATCCACTAACCTATACAAAATGGGTATCAACAACCCTATACAAAATGGGTTCTCGAGCCTATATAAAAAAATCTCAACACTCAAGGTTCCCCCAAAGCTCCACCCAAGTCTTTTGTCATCTCGAGGTTCCCCACCAACTAGGGGCCCTCAAGGTCTAGGAGGCAGCCAACCAGTCATCAATCACCGCGCTATTGCCACTCGGTGAATTTGAGTCCGCCACTCTGCTGGTACACCCATTCACCACTCTCGGACCTCCTTGTCCCTTATATGGGCCCATATTCCCTGATTGAAGAATCGACGTGGGTCCTCTAGCATCCCTCCGGCCTCTGCCTATGGCTCATGTGCTGTTTGAACACCAATGTCATCTCATCTCCACCTCTCTCCCACCCTCGTCTCTACACGCGAAGGTTGCAATGGTCCCTAGCGAGCCGGATCCCTGACCATCTCTACCTCTCATCCTTCGGGTCCCACATCTCCAAAACAACACCAAAGATAGTGTCAGCATCCATATACACATATATAATCAAATGCTAGCTATCAAAATCAAAAAACATAATATAAAAGCATACCTCTGGTCACAATCCTCCCATGGACGCATCGTCATATCTAGGTCATGTTGGTAGTCCATACCAGTGTATGGATACCTCAGTATCATCTATGGAATTTGTTGCCACACGCGCATCGTCGTGGTCGTGCAATAGTGGCCACCCTCTCCACCACTGTGTCAGACCAGCACATGGGATGACCATATCAGTCGTGGCTCTCATGGCCCCAAGGGCTCCAACAGAATCCTTGGGTGCAACAGAGGCACCTTCTCTAGAAACCAGGCCACCAGAATGGACCCAAAAGCAAAGTCACCGGATTCTGATCGTCGACACCGGTTCACCTATCCCATCATCTGGGTGGGAAGAAGTAGACCCTAGGAAAAAGGGGGTTAATTGAGGAGCCACTCCACTATCCTAAATTGACCTCTAGTGATCCATACATCCTCAAAACTGTAGAGATGATGCACTCCATCAGAAGGTCATCGAGCACCTCAATCTGGATGAGCAAACCTGATATTAGGTTCTGTCCCAAGTAGTGGTGAATCACTAAGTCACCCACTCACTCATCCCCCAAGAGCAGGGGGTCAATAGGAAGGGCCATCCCGTGCAATGGGAGCCCCATAAAAAAATACCCATCCTCGATGACCGAGAATGTCAATTGTTGTCCTCTCACATTGAAATACTACAGATCAGTGCTCCACATCACAATAAGATACTGAAGCACGGAATCCTACAACTGCATCAATGGAAAGTTGAAGAACCTGAGCCACCCGGGGGCTGCCAAGCGTCTTCACATGCCCAACTTCTCTCTCATCGCCTCCCATAAAAGGTCCCAGTTGCACTCTCTCCAATGCACTAGCATCGTAATATCTGGAGTATGTCGATGACCTACATTCACACATAAAAAGCATAAAAAATTCACAAATTACAAACCCCTTAGCCTTGTCTCCATTGCGCAAATCTCACCCAGCCAGGAGTGCACATATGTGTGCTTGTTCTTTTCATTGTTACATAGCTGTCTGAGAAACAGTCATGCATCACATGTGCAATTGTCACCCAAACAAGTGTGCACATGTGCGTACTCGTTCTTTGCATAGTTGTGCACTGATGCACAACTTTATGAGAAACGGTCATTCATCAGTTCGCAACTGTCAGTGAGATAGGCATGCATCTAACGTGTGCTTTTATTTTCCTTCTTGATGCCCACATGCACGGCTGCGTCAAGCACAATCACACACTATGCGCTGGAAAAGGGATTATACCCATGCACATGTGTGCATGTATTCCTCCTTTTCTGGCTCATTGGTGGGCCCCTACCCAAAAAATCCCATGTAAGGCCCTTCGTGCAACCCCTACCTACATTCTACAAATTTCACACAATGCAGGAGGATAGGAACACTAACCTGTCTCTCGCCACTCTCGGATCGATAGCTTCATGCTCTCGCAATCTCTAAATATCCTTAGCAGACTCTCATCAATTCATTTATGGTGACAGGTACAAATGAGATGTGATTGAACAAAGCTAGAGTAGTGATTTATTCTATTGGATGCTAAGAAATCAATTAAAGAATGGAAATGTGATCAGATTCTTAAAGAAAAAAATGTAATTAGGTCAAGGATGTTACAACTACAACTAACAAAAACATTGATTAGGTGGCTATGTCAAACTAAATTGAATTTCAATAAATATCCACCTTGCCTAGCTAATTCCCTTTTCCAACCTTAATTTTACAGTTCAAACTATTGAAATAAAAACATAAAAGGAATGAAAAGACCCATGCAGGAACTACATGAATAAAAATTAAGGCGGAAAGATAATCATAGTGGAAAATCGCACTATGTTTATTATTCAATTCTGAACCAGTGGTTGCAATTCACGTTCAAGTTTTCATGGGCAATTAAACAAAATGCTAAAACCCACCCAAAATCATAAGGTAATTAATGCATATAACTGACCTCCAATTCTAGTTCCTTGACGCATTGTATGAAGGCGGTCGTGTCCTTTTTCTAGAGAGATGCCTCATCAAGGGCTCCACCATCTTTAAATAGCTTTCATACTTGATCATTGTCTTTCTTATAAGCCTGGCATAAGCGATTCCTTCTTACTTTCAGACCAGGAGTCGTTCGAAATGTGTTCTTCTTCAGGTCGAAGGACCCTACCCGCCTTGTCCGTCCACCACCTCCGTTGTGTTGCTCACGCTCTGTCCACCATCGTTTTCACTCGTGGCAGGTGAAGGTCCAAATGTATTAGTTGGCTAAGAAATTCAGCTCCACAAACTCTTTCAACCCTCTGATACGAAGATTGCCTACATTTTGGTCACATCCATACGTAATAAGTAGAAGAGACCTACCGTGATAAAGCTCTGTATGATGCATATCGGCGAAATGCACGAATTAACAAATCCTTCTCCTCGAATGAGATGGTAGCGTACTCCTCCCAAATCCTTTATTATGAATGGGAGTCCCGTTAACTCCACGGCTATCTAATCCTTTGTTCGAACTGGGAACAAAGAAAGGAACACACTTGTTTAATAAATAATCAAATTCATTTCTGTATACATACGTTGATAAACAGATTGGATCACTCGGTACGGGAAATCCATGGATGCTTGGTGGGCAACGACCCATTGAACCAACCAACAGAATTATGAACTCTCCAAAATGGAAAAATGGCAGACAACACTGGGAAATACAACCCTTTATTGCTGAGATTAACCTCCACCACACCAAATTTGATCTCTCAAACAAAAATCAGTCTCAAAAGGTCATTAAACCAGAAACAAATGCCGGAAACGAATGCTCAAATAAAAAGAAGTCACAAAACCTCATGCAGTTGAAAACGGAAGGTGAAAACTCATGCAAACAGAAACGGATGCCTACAACGAATGCTCAAAAATCAATCACAAAACCTCATGCAGTTAAAAACAGACGTTGAAAACGAATTCTCAAACAACAAGCAGTCACAAAAGCTAACACTTAGGCTGTGAAAAAAGTTGAGGCAATCACAAAAGCTAAACCTTCCACTGTTGTTACAAAAGCTCATGCAGTCACAAAAGCTCGTAGCCACAAAAGCCATTACAAAAGCTTGCAGTCACAAAAGCTAAAGCTTCTACAGCCGTTACAAAAGCTCACACAATCACAAAAGCACAAAATCTAATCAATAGACCATTGCAAAAACTAGAAATCCCATTTTCTGGTAGGAACACTCGAAACTATAAAAACTCTCCAATGATCAGTGCTCCACGTCACAATCAGATACTGAAGCATGAAATCCTACAACTGCATCAATGGAAAGTTGGAGAACCTGAGCCACCCGCGGGCTGCCAAGCGTCTTCGCATGCCCGGCGGGCTGCCAAGCATCTTCGCATGCCCAACTTCTCTCTCATCGCCTCCCATAAAAGGTCCCAGTCGCACTCTCTCCAATGCACTAGCATCGTAATATATGGAGTATGTCGATTACCTGCATTCACACAAAAACACTTGATCAGCCTCATAATCGTTAAAAAGCATAAAAAATTCACAAATTACAAACCCCTTAGCCTTGCCTCCAGTGCGCAAATTTCACCCAGACAGGATCACACATATGTGTGCTTGTTCTTTTCACCATTGCCCAGCTCTTTTCACCATTGCGCAGCTGTCTGAGAAATAGTCATGCATAACATGTGCAGTTGTCACCCAAACAGGTGTGCACATGTGCGTGCTCATTCTTTGCACAGCTGTGCATTGATGCACAACTTTCTGAGAAATAGTCATGCATCAGTTCGCAACTGTCAGTGAGATAGGGATGCATCTAAAGTGTTCTTTTATTTTCCTTCCCGGTGCCCACATGTGCGGTTGCGTCAAGCACAATCGCACAGTATGCACTAGAAAAGGGATTATACCCGTGCACATGCGCGTGTGTATTGCTCCTTTTCCGGCGCATTGGTGGGCCCCTACCCAAAAAATCCCCTGTAAGGCCCTTCATGCAACTGTAAGGCCCTTCATGCAACCCCTACCTACATTCTACAAATTTCACACGACGAAGGAGGATAGGAACACTAACCTCTCTCTCGCCACTCCCAGATCGATACCCTCATGCTCTCGCAATCTCTAAATCTCCTCAGCAGACTCTCATCAATTCAATTATGGTGACAAGTACAAATGATATGTGATTGAACAAAGCTGGCTAGTGACTTATTCTATTAGATGCTAAGAAAGCAATTAAAAAATGGAAATGTGATCAGAATCTTAAAGAAAAAAATGTAATTTGCTCAAGGAATAGATGTTGTCAAACTAAAATAGATTGTTACAACTACAACTAACAAAAACATTGATTAGGTGGCTATGTCAAACTAAATTGAATTTCAATAAATATCCACCTTGCCTAGTTAATTCCCTTTTCTAGCCTTAATTTTACGATTCAAACTATTTAAATAAAAACATAAAAGGAATGAAAACACCCATGCAGGAACTACATGAATAAAAATTAAGGTGGAAAGATAATCATAGTGAAAAATCGCACTATGCATATTATTCAATTCTGAACCAGGGTTTGCAATTCACGTTCAGGTTTTCATGGGCAATTACAAAAAATGCTAAGACTCACCCAAAATCATAAGGTAATTAATGCATATAACTGACCTCCAATCCTAGTTTCTTGACGTGCTGTATGAAGGCAACCAAGTCCCTTTTCTGGAGAGATGCCTCATCAAGGGCTCTGCCATCTTTGAATAGCTTCCATACTTGATCATCATCTTTCTTATAAGCCTAGCATCAACGATTCCTTCTTACTTTCAGACCAGGATTCATTCGAAAACTGTTCTTCTTCGGCTCGAAGGACCCTACCTGCCTTGTGCGTCCACCACCTTCGCTATGTTGCTCGCGCTCTGTCCACCACTGTTTTCACTCGTGGCAGGTGAAGGTCGAAAGGTATTGGTTGGCTAAGAAATTCAGCTCCGCAAACTCTTTCAACCCTCTGCAACGAAGATTGCCTACATTTCGGTGGCATCCATAGGTAATAAGTAGAAAAGACCTGCCGTGATAAGGCTCCATATGATGCATATCGGGGAAATGCATGAATTAACGAATCCTTCTCCTTGAATGAGATGGTAGCGTACTCCTCCCGAAGCCTTTATTATGAATGGGAGTCTCGTTAACTCCATTGCTATCTAATCCTTTGCTCGAACTAGGAACAGAGGAAGGAACACCCTTGTTTAATAAATAATCAAATTCATTTATGTATACATACGTTGATAAATAGATTGGATCACTCGGTATGGGAAATTCATGGGTGGTTGGTGGGCAACGACCCATTGAACCAACCAACAGAATTCTGAACTCTCCAAAATGGAAAAATGGCAGACAACACTGGGAAATACAACCCTTCGTTGCTGAGATTAACCTCCACCACACCAAATTCGATCTCTCAAACAAAAATCAGTCCCAAAAGCTCATTAAACCATAATCGAACGCCGAAAACGATTGCTCAAATAAAAAGAAGTCACAAAACCTCATGCAGTTGAAAATGGACGTTGAAAACTCATGCAACCAGAAACGGATGCCGAAAACGAATGCTCAAAAATCAGTCACAAAACCTCATGTAGTTAAAAACAGAGGTTGAAAATGAATTCTCAAACAACAAGCAGTCACAAAAGCTAAGACTTAGGCTGTCAAAAAAGCTGAGGCAATCACAAAAGCTAAACCTTCTACTGTTGTTACAAAAGCTCATGCAGTCACAAAAGCTCGCAGTCACAAAAGCCGTTACAAAAGCTAACAGTTACAAAAGCTAAAGCTTTTACAACCGTTACAAAAGCTCACGCAGTCACAAAAGCACAAAATCTAATCAATAGACCGTTGCAAAAACTAGAAAGCCCATTTTCTGGTAGGAACACTCGAAAGTATAAAAACTCTCCAACGATCAGTGCTCCACGTCGCAATCAGATACTGAAGCATGAAATCCTACAACTGCATCAATGGAAAGTCGGAGAACCTGAGCCACTCGTGGGCTGCCAAGCGTCTTCGCATGCCCAACTGCTCTCTCATCGCCTCCCATAAAAGGTCCCAGTCGCACTCTCTCCAATGCACTAGCATTGTAACATATGGAGTATGTCGATGACCTGCATTCACACAAAAACACTTGATCAGCGTCATAATCATTAAAAAGCATAAAAAATTCACAGATTACAAACCCCTTAGCCTTGCCTCTAGTGCGCAAATTTCACCCAGACAGGATCGCATATATGTGTGCTTGTTGTTTTCATCGTTGCGTAGCTGTCTGAGAAATAGTCATGCATCACATGTGAAGTTGTCACCCAAACAGATGTGCACATGTGCGTGCTCGTTCTTTGCATAGTTGTGCATTGATGCACAACTTTCTGAAAAATAGTCGTGCATCAGTTTGCAACTGTCAGTGAGATAGGCATGCATCTAACGTGTGCTTTTATTTTCCTTCCCGGCACCCACATGCCCGGCTGCGTCAAGCACAATAGCACACTATGCACTGGAAAAGGGATTATACCCGTGCACATGTGCGCGTGTATTGGTCCTTTTCCGATGCATTGGTGGGCCCCTACCCAAAAAATCCCCTATAAGGCCCTTCATGCAACCCCTACCTACATTCTACAATTTTCACACGATGCAGGAGGATAGGAACACTAACCTGTCTCTCGCCACTCCCGGATCGATACCCTCATGCTCTCGCAATCTCTAAATCTCCTCAGCAGACTCTCATCAATTCAGTTATGGTCAGAGGTACAAATGATATGTGATTGAACAAAGCTGGCTAGTGACTTATTCTATTGGATGCTAAGAAAGCAATTAAAAAATGGAAATGTGATCAGAATCTTAAAGAAAATAATGTAATTTGGTCAAGGAATAGATGTTGTCAAACTAAAATAGATTGTTACAACTACAACTAACAAAAACATTGATTAGCTCGCTATGTCAAACTAAATTGAATTTCAATAAATATCCACCTTGCCTAGTTAATTCCCTTCTCCATCCTTAATTTTACTGTTCAAACTATTTAAATAAAAACATAAAAGGAATGAAAACACCCATGCAGGAACTACATTAATAAAAATTAAGGCGGAAAGATAATCATAGTGAAAAATCGCACTATGTGTATTATTCAATTCGTAACCAAGGTTTGCAATTCACGTTCAGGTTCTCATGGGCAATTAAACAAAATGCTAAGACTCACCCAAAATCATAAGGTAATTAATGCATATAACTGACCTCCAAATCTAGTTTCTTGACGCGCTGGATGAAGGCGGCCGTGTCCTTTTTCTGGAGAGATGCCTCATCAAGGGCTCCGCCATCTTTGAATAGCTTCCATACTTGATCATCGTCTTTCTTATAAGCCTGGCATTAGCGATTCCTTCTTACTTTCAGACCGGGATTCGTTCGAAATCTGTTCTTCTTCGGCTCGAAGGACCCTACCTGCCTTGTGCGTCCACCACCTTCGCTGTGTTGCTCGCGCTCTGTCCACCACCGTTTTCACTCGTGGCAGGTGAAGGTCGAAAGGTATCGGTTGGCTAAGAAATTCAGCTCCACAAACTCTTTCAACCCTCTGCAACGAAGATTGCCTACATTTCGGTGGCATCCATAGGTAATAAGTAGAAAATACCTGCCGTGATAAGACTCCATATGATGCATATCGGGGAAATGCATGAATTAACGAATCCTTCTCCTCGAATGAGATGGTAGCTTACTCGTTCTGAAGCCTTTATTATGAATGGGAGTCTCGTTAACTCCACTGCTATCT
>CBVK0101782315.1:0-10293 GCA_900067695.1 Picea abies
TATATATATCTTTATTTTCCCTCTTTGTTGGTTTGTGCTTCTTAGATAGGCTCACCATTCTGCAAAATCAAAGAAGGAGCTACAAGGATGACACTAGCAAGGATTAAGCATCGTTTAAAAGGTATGTCACTTGTACCTCTCTAAACTAGTTTATATGACAATGAAGTTTAAGGTGAAGTATGTATTTTGTCTTGTTTTGTTCTAATTTCTTGTGGAAGTTAGGGAGATTTGTTTGTGTCTGCACTTACCGATTAGTCTGATAAAACAGGAAACCTTGGATTTTGGGAGGATATGTCAACACGATATTCTCACTATAGGAGAAACAAGGGGGGGAAAGAAGACTAGACTCAGACAATCTAAGGTTCAAATATATCATCAAGACACTGATATTGGTGGATATCCATACCTTAAATGAGTTCTATATATGGAACAATAGATGGGGAGGGCCCCATTAGATCACAATATGGCTAGATTTATTCCTTGTATTTGAATCCCTTTCCCAGAGTATACCTTCCATCCTAGTGGAAGTCCTCCCTTTTATAGGTTTGGACCACTGGCCAATATGCTTAGCATAGGAGAGTACATCATCTCCAAGACCAAAGCCCTTCATTTTTGAGAAGTTCTAGTTGGACTTCCCATAATTCATGACCAATATATAGCTATTGTGGACACAAGCTGGGACAAGTAGAGGCACCAAAATGTTCCAACTCCAAAAAAATATAGAGAAAATCAAGCAACACATCAAACAATGGAACAAATATGTCTTTGGAAATATCTTCCAAGACTAATAACACCTAGAAAAGGAAATGAAAATCCTCCAAATAAAAATGATGTAGGAAGGAAGATCTCAAGAATTTATAGCCAAGGAACTTCAAATCCAAAAGGACCTCATTATCATAGCCAAGCAGGAGGATACCTTGTGGAGGAAAAAATCTCTTGTATGATGGCTTAGGGAGGGTTTAGAAGAACACATATTTCCTCCATATATCAATGATGAATCAAAGAAACCACATTCTCATAAAATCTCTTTGCTAAAGTGCAATGGAAATGCTTGAAATACATGAGGACAATGAGAAGGAGTTGAAATCACATTTCAAACATATTCTCGTAGAATAGATAGTAGGTAGGGAATGGGATACTAACTCCATCATAAGTTCCATACCTACCTTGCTCACACAAAAGAAGAATCTAGGACTTATATGGCCTATATCATTCGAGGAAGTATCCAACATGATCAATGGAATGCCTACTAGAAAATCTTTTAGTCTAGATGGGTTCAATATCGAGTTCATCCAAGCATGTTGTCCTATTGTAGGAAATGAAGTCAGGTATGTTATAGTAGATGATTCCTAACTCTTAGGTAACATCTATCCATCTCTTAATTCAACTTTCCTAACCTTGATTCCTAAGTCCCATAATACGAACACTACAAACAAATTCAATCCAATCTCTCTCTGTAATTTTATCTACAAGATTGCATCCAAGATCATTTTTAATAGGCTCAAACCCATCTTGAACAAAATTGTCTCCCCAAAGCAAGGAGGGTATGTGGAAGGAAGGTGGATTTTATATGGAATCATATTAGGTCAAAAAACCATCCATTCTATGAATTCTACCAAATCTTATGGTATGCTAATCAACTTAAACATGTCAAAATCATATGATAGACTCAGTTGGGATTTCTTCGAGAAAACATGTATCGCCTTGGATTTTGCAAGGAATGGATATCCTATGTGAGAAGCATGATATCTGCTACTTTATTTTCCATTCTAGTTAATGGTTTTCCTTCTGCCACTTTTAATCCCTCCAAATGTATTTGTCAAGGTGATCCCCTTTCACCATTCCTCCTCATTCTGGAAGTGGAAGGGTTAGGGAGAAGCTTTAAATCTTTTGTCGATCAGAATCATATAAAAGGATTTAAGATCCACCCTAATTTGGATCCCCTTTATCACCTAAAATTCATAAATGACACTATGATTTTGGGGGCTCCCTTTGTCAAAGAGGCCTAGGCTCTTAAAGAAATTCTTGATTATTTTATGCAGGGATTGTTAGGACCCAAAAATGTCCCTTTTTCACTATACCTTTTGCTCATTCAACCTTATCATTTCTATGCTAAAATGCCTAATATAATGTTTTCTAAGACCCTTTTTCCCAAGGTATGAATCAATTATCTTGATTTTGTATTCTTAATTACTTAACATGTTTGATTGGTAGCGTTTCTCATATTTTATCCATGAATGTTAAACTAATGATAAAAATGTGTAGAACACCCAAGTATTGAAGAAAGATCGTTCTTGTTACACTAGTTGTTACATTTGTGCACCAGTTCTGCAAGTTGTTACATGACTACAACAATTGTGCACCTTTCTTGGAAGTTGTTACACCTACTACAACAGATGCCCACTGATCCTGGAAGCTGGTATATCATTCAAATCTGAATCCTGAAGACCGATCCTCAAGGTTTTTACACGTTTTGGCTCACGCTGGTGATCAAGATCATTTCCAAATTTTGTGAAGATGACATATATTTTATATCATATGAACAGTTTGAGAATCTCTGATTCTCAAGGTTGTTTTGAGTTTGTTTCAACTGAATGTCTCTGTCTTTAAATAACAGATCTTTTTTAATCATTAGGTGTGGAAGATTAGCTGGGGAATAGTGAAGTGAAGTGAAGCATTTTGTATCTGAACATTTTGGTGATTTAATAAAGAAGTGATTTGAGTTTCTCCAACCTACTGTAGTCGTTTTGAGTGGATTCAGTGAGAAGGAAAGGGTCGACCTTCCTCACAGACTCCCCTTTGTTTTGAGTTTTAGATTAACTGCTTTGATTTGGGTGATTTATCTGCTTAGCATTTCTAGAATGTGTTTGTTGTTACAGTTTAGTCCCTTTCTTTTAAATGCACATTAGTGTGTCTCATGAGAGTTAGAGTTAATTGTTGTATACTGGTAGAGAATTGCTTTGAAATTTAGTTCCTTTTCTGCATTAGATTAAATATTTGTTTTCAAGAAAAAGTAAATAGAAGTGTGAATTCCCTTTCTGCAATTAAGTAGACTTCCTTTCGGCAATTAGCATAGAAGTTCCTCCTGCAAGATTAATATAGAAAAATAGAATAGATTAGATAATCCAGGATTCTTATACACTCATCAAATTCTACTCCTAGAAATTAGATTTCAATTATACAAGTGTGATTTCAATTCTGCAGCAATAGATTAGAACTCCAGTTGTGTCGGCAACTTGTGTTAGTGTTCATCTTTTCAATTATGTTTCTTTTTGTGTTAATTTACCTTACTGCAATTGATTAGTTTTTTCTTTCCTAATCTAGCATAGACTCTGCACAATTATCTTGCAATAAAAAAACTTCCCTGGGTTTGACAATTCATATTGAACACCTTAATTATCTATTTATTTAGACAATTAAAGTGCCCAACATTTTGGCGTCATTTTCGAGGGAAGATAATTATAGATTCTTGTAAGCACATTAGTTTTATTTTCTTAGGAATGAGTAGTCTGCATGAATCAAGGAACAAGAGGATGTATCCCCAAAAATACTAACCCCATAGGTTCCAAAGGACGTGGTGGAAAGAATCCTGCACTGGGAAGGCCAACCTTTGTTGATGAGATTATAGCCATAGAAGATTCTTCTTTGGGATCTATCTTTCGCCCTTCAAATCCCCCAAGAAGACATAGTCCTCAGTCATCAGAACTACCCCATTTTTAAACATCATTTTCATCAGGGGCTGAAGTTGAAGCTAAAGATTTGTTACCAACAATTCAGCACACAACACTAGAGAATATTGAAGATCAAGCAAGTGTAGCTCGGAACAGGGAAAATCCAGAAGAAGTTGTTTATCAGATCAACGGATAGATAGTCACTAAAGAGGAGTGGGACACTTTCCATATTGATTCGAGAGAAAGAGCACGTAAGTAAAATCAAGGAGATAATGAAGAAGAGCTCCACCCTGGCGATCTAGTGAATAATAAAGATCAGGTAAATGATGAAAATAGTATATCTACCCTAGTTTTTCCTATTACTAATATTCCCACACGAGGGATGGCTCCTATGAAGAACACACCTATCTCAGCCCTGCCAAATTTCCATGGATTATCTACTAAGGATCCAAATGAGTTTCTTTTTTAATTTGATATTATGTGTAGAAGTTATGACTACACTACCACTGTGAAAAAGCTTAAATTGTTTCCAGATACATTGAAGGGTAACGCGTTAAGATGGTTCATGAGCCTTGGAGGAGAGAATATTTCAACATGGGGACAAATGAGGCATCTTTTCCTGAACAAGTACCAAGACTACTGTCGAACGAGGGAACGAAGAGAGGAATTGTTCAAGATGTCTCAGAAGGAGGAAAAGACCCTTGAAGATTTTGTGGAGAGACTCCAGTATAATCTACAAAGGTTTGGACATCCAAATGTGAGTAAGGATATTCTGAAAACTATTTTGCTAAAAGGATTTAGATATGATTGTTTAGATATGTTGAATATGCTTGGCAAGGGAGATATATCTAAGGAATCCTATGAAGACATTGTAAATCTTTGTAAGAGATTTTCTCGAGGATCTACAAGGAATAATTCAGCTACCAAGGATGCCACTTTTTCAAGGGTAAAGAAAATAGCCAATGGAGGGGAAACAAGAGAAGAAATAGGCAATCTGTTAGAAGATTCCAAAACAGAAATAATTAACTCTTTTGCCTCACAAATTGACACTCTGCAGGTCAAACAGAAACAAGCATAATCATATATGGCATAATGCAGAAAGAAACATCCACTAAGGGAGTGCCCACTGAACAGTGTTCAAGTATGTCTTATTTGTGAATTAGATCATGCTACTGACCAATGTCCCTCCCTACCAAGTGTAAAAGCATCAATGAAGGCAACTAATGAGGAAGAGGAGACTACCTATCTAATAACACAGAGGAGACAATGGTAGCCATGAGGTCAAGGTACAAACCCTCAATTCTCCCCTACAGCACTTAATTATTGGAATAATATGAACAATCAGCTTCAATATGGCCAGATGAATGCCCCCCATCCAAATCAGATGCCACCTCCTTATCAGGATCCCAATGCATGGGTACCTATGCCCCAACAACAGAATCATCCTCGGCAATAAAACCCATATTGGAGAGGCCCTCAAAAACAGCTTACTTATCAAAACCCTCACCAACAGAGCCCCTATCAACATCAGTTCCAACCCCAATACCAGCAGCAACAGCTGTAGTTACCTCCCAATGCCCCACAGAACAATCCTCCCTTACAGCCTCAGATGCTTGTGCAACCTAACCCAAATGAAAATAATAAGGTCGTTCATAACATTGATATACACAATGTTACAACTCTGTCTATTACCCCTATGCCTTGTGATGAGATAAAATTAAGATTAGGGAGAATAGTCGAGCCAATAATTGAAGATGCTCCATCTTTAGAATCAGACAAGGAATTGGGGGAAAAACCATTTGTTGATACAGAGGAAATTGATGAACCTATCATAGAATTAGCAGACCCCCATTCCCTGAAAGATTGGAAATTACCAAAACTGTGGAATTACCATCCTTCAATCTCTTAGGATAATTGCAAAATATGCATGTTAACATTCCACTATTACAAGCGATTAGGGATGTCCCTATTTATGCGAAGACTGTGAGAGACCTATGTATCAAAAATCCTGGAAGGAAACCTAGGGACCCCCTCATAGTACACGTAGTGGGAGAATTGCATGAACTGATGTTAGGCAAAACCCTACCTATTAAATATGGCGACCCAAGAAACCCTACAGTCACTGTCAAAATTGGGCAGACATTTATTCCCGATGTGTTAGTTGATTTAGGGGCAGCAATTAACATTATGCCAATAGAGATGACACAATTGGTGCAACTCAGAACGCAATTCCGACCTACTCCTACTGTCTTAGAATTAGTTGATTGTTCTACTATCAAACCAGAAGGAGTAATCGATGATCTAGTTATTTCAGTTGATTCATGGGAGTATCATGTTGATTTTGTTGTATTGTAACCTAAAACCTGTCTGGGGGGGCACCCTCTAATTCTAGGAATACCATGGTTAGCTACAGCTGATGCTTTCATTGTTTCTAGATTTGGTTCAATGACCATCTCTGATGGTTATGATACCAAGAAACTTACCCTTTATCCTCATGCTACACCCAGTGTGGAACCCAAAAATTCTTTATGGATGGACATTGAGGATGAAAGTGTTATGCCTATGCTAACCATAGGAAAATCCCTAAGTTTCAAAGATGAGACAGAGGATGAGCTAATCAATAGCTTTATCAGTAACCCCTATGTTGTTACACCAAACACATATCACCGATTGAGTAGAATCTTTGACCCTACTACCCAGGAAGGAGTCAGCGTAGAGATGTTCTCTAAAACTTTTGTAAATCAAGTTAATTCAGTTGTTACAGAAGATACTGAAATAGTTGAATTATTTCCTAAAGTCAGTTCTAAGAGCATTGTTGTAGAAATCAAACCTGGAAAAGCCCTGAACATCAATCTTAATTTATCTTCTGTTGAAACTGGACGTTTGATGAAGTTATTGATTGAACATAAAGAGGCATTTGCCTGGGATTACATGGATATGAAAGGAATTTCCTATGAACTATGCACCCACCATATATACATTAAGGAAGAATGTCAACCCATTTTCCAACCCCAAAGGAGAATTAACCCTAATATTAAAGAGATTGTTAAAGAAGAACTCCAAAAACTTCTTAATGCAGGATTCATCTACCCTATATCAGACAGCGAGTGGGTTTTACCCTTGGTTACTGTACCTAAAAAGAATGGTAAATGGAGAGTGTGTGTGGACTATAGAGCCCTGAATAAGGCCACGTAGAAGGATCATTTCCCTTTGTCATTTATTGATCAAGTTCTAGACAACCTATCTGGGAAAAAGTTTTTATCTTTCCTAGATGGATTTAGTGGCTATAACCAGATAACAATTGTTCCACGGGACCAAGATAAGACCATGTTTACTAGCCCTTGGGGTACATTTGCCTACAAGGTTCTCCAATTTTTCTTGTGTAATGCACCAGCCACTTTCCAGAGAGCTGTAATTGGTATTTTCTCTGATATGGTGAATGACTATATGGAAATATTCATGGATGAATTTACACCTTATCGTACTGATTTCGATGAAGCTTTAGCTAATCTGGAAAAAGTACTCAAAATATGTATACAGTCTCATCTTTCTCTAAGTACATAACAGTGTCATATGATGATGAGCGAAGGTGTGGTGTTGGGACACTTCATTTCTTATGCAAGAATTCAGGTAGATCCAGCCAAAATCTAGGTAATTTTGGACATTCCAACTCCATCAACTCCGAAAGAGGTAAGAATATTTTTAGGGCATTCTGGATATTACAGGAGATTCATTAAAAAAAATTCCAAACTTGCCTCTCCATTTTATTTTTTTATTGACAAAAGATGTTGACTTTAGCTGGACTGACAAATGTGAATTGTCTTTTGCAGATCTGAAATAGAAATTGTCCACAACTCCCATTTCGAGAGGGCCCAATTGGGCTCTACCATTTCACATGTCTTCATATAACTCAGATACTACAATTGGTGCAGTGTTAGGGAAACAGGAGGACAAAGATCCCTATGCTATCTACTATATCAGCAAGAACATGGCTCCTGTTGAGTTAAACTATACAGTCACTGAAAAAGAATTATTGGCAGTAGTTTATGCTATCAATAAATTCACTCAGTATCTCACTGGTTATTCTATTTTTATTCATACTGATCATTCAGCAATTAAATATTTGATGAATAAACCTATTACTAATTCCCGAGTAACAAGATGGTTTTTATTACTACAAGAATTTGACATCACTATAGTAGATAGACCAGGAAAAGAAAATGTGGTTATTGATTTTCTCTCAAGATTGAATATAAATGATAATAATTCACTTGTAGATGATTCCTTTCCAGATGAACATCTATTTGTAGTATCTTCTCACTCACCTTGGTATGCATACATTGCTAATTATTTGGTTGCAGGGAAGGCACCTCCACATCTATATCCCCGAGAAAGAAGGAAGATTATTCAGAAGAGTGCTCGGTATAGTTGGATAGGGGGATATCTTTTCTACACAAGCCTGGATTAAGAAATCAGGAGATGTGTGAGAGATGATGAAGTTTATGATCTGCTTAAAGCTTGCCATGATTTCCCTTATGGGGGTCATTTTTTTGATAAAAGGACTGGGCATAAAATTTTGAGGATGGGCTATTTTTGGCCCACAATATTTCAAGATGAAAAGAAGTATGTCCAAGCATGTGACAGTTGCCAATGAATGGGTCATCCAAATAATAGGGATGAGATGCCTCTCTAGCTTCAAGTGGTGTTAGAGCCTTTTGAGATATGGGACATAGATTTTGTAGGGCCCATTAACCCACCTTCTAATCAGAAAGTCTATATATTGGTCTACACAGATTATATGACCAAGTGGGTAGAGGCAAAAGCACTCATCATGGCCTCAGAAGAAGATGTCTTAGAATTTTTGTTTGAAGATATATTTGTTAGGTTTGGAGTTCCCATAGAGTTAGTAACTGATGGGGGACCACCTTTCACATCACATAATTTTGAAGCCCTACTCAATAAATATCATGTTTTGCATAGAACAACTTCTCCATACCATCCCCAAGGTAATGGGTAGGTGGAAAGTACAAACAAAGTCGTAGAATCTATTCTTACTAAGATAGTGAGGGAACATTGTAGGAATTGGTCTGACAGATTGCATGAAACTCTATGGGCTTATCGAACCACTTGGAGGAACACAACTGGTCTTTCTCCTTATGAACTGGTATATGGGAAGAACCTTGCTTTTCCCATTGAGTTCAAGATCAAAACCCTAAGAACTGCATCAGCAGTCAATCTAGAATTGACTGTGGCACAAAAGGCCAGACTGCAGTAGCTAAATGAGATGGATGAGAAGCATTTGGATGTTATTCATCAAACCACAGTGATTCAACAGCAAAGAACCAAGTGGCATGACCGAGTCATCAAGAAGAAGTTATTCAAAAAGGGAGATTGGGCTCTATTGTATGATTCGCGCTTTAAAGAATTTCAGGGTAAGTTGTGTACAAGATGGTTGGGACCTTACAAAGTAAACATTGTTTTTCCCAATGGGGCAGTCAGATTGATCACTATTGATGGATCCAATACACAGTTACTTGCAAATGGTCATCACTTGTGCCTATATCAGCGTCCACTTTCCAAGGAAGAATTTAAATCCAGATGTGCAACTGATACAGGTTATCAATTTTTAAAGGAAAAGGAGCTTGCTCCTTCTCCTTTTAAACCTTAGAACTTTTTTCTTTTCAATAAAACCTTGTATATAAATAAACTCTGCGAATTTGAATTTTTTTTTTTTTAGTTATGTTTTTCTAATAAATTCATCCTAGAAGGGTGTCAGGAAGTTACTTGTGTGCAGATGGATTGATGAACAACAAGGTATATTACAGCGGAAGGAACCGAAGGATTAGTTTCTGGAAGTTGAAAAACTTCCTAAAAACTAAGTGATTATGCGTTCACCCGGGTTACATGTTTTTACACCTCTTTCCAAAAAAATAGTCACTTTACATGTTGTTACACCATTGTCCCAACTATTTTGTCTTACATGTTGTTACACTCTTTTCCAACAAATTGGTTGATTTACATGTTGTTACACCATTTTCCCGACTATTTTGTCTTACATGTTGTTACACTCTTTTCCAACAAATTAGTCGATTTACATGTTGCTACACCTAATTCCACCATTCTGGCCAAAATACATGTTGATACACCTACCTCTCTTATTTCTTTTTGTTATTTTACATGCCGCTTCACTCATTTTCTTTCGCATTTATGCCACTTTTCCATACTGAAACACTGTTGTTTTGTCATTTCCACTATTTTTGTGAAGATTTCCGCCATTTTCAAAATTACGTCATTCTCTCTCTGTCAAAAAAGGTCGCTTCATCATTACTTGACTCCACATATGCAGATTTCCAGCTGGTCAAACAAAAAAACAAAAAAGGAATCCACCTATGCTCCACTTGTCATATCATCATTTCTCACGTTTCAAGCCATATCTCATCATTACAACTATTCCACGTGAATCGGATGGTGGTTGGATAGTACGTTTATTCCGACAGATCGGTTCGTGTGGTAAGTTATGAGGTACGTGACTAATCCTACGTGTGAAAGTAATGTAGATATGGAAGTAAGATTTAATGTTTACCTGTCGATTGTCCTAAATTAGTTGCACCATGAGCCAATC
>CBVK0101782316.1:0-13367 GCA_900067695.1 Picea abies
ATTTTATATGCACCTCTACCACCTTTCGACCACGCTTATTTTCGTTGAGGCATCGTGTTCTTTATGCAATCCTTGTTCAAACTTGTTGTGTCTCTGTTTTAGGTGTTGGTCTCTCCTCCTTTATTCATGTTTAGATTCTAAAATGACGTTATGGGAGGATCAATTGTGAGGTATGAACCAAAAAATATGGATGCATTACTGCTATACCTAGATGTTTACGAAAAATTCCTACAAGCTGGATGGATTTCTTATTTTGAGAAGATGGAGGGGTTTAATGAAGCAGAGGTATTGGAGTTCAATCAGAACCTCACAGAAGGGTATTCGATGGTGCACGGGGTGAGGATTCCAGTGACAAAAGAAACCGTGGCTACTGTGACAGGGTTGTCAACCACAGGAAAAAGGTGGTTTAGTAGAAAATCACATCTTCCCGAAGAACAAAAGGGTTTTATCATGGATGATGAGCAAGTTCATACCAAGTTCCAAGGTACAGATGTAAGTTCCTTACCAAAACCATGGGGGAAAGTATCATAATTTTTAAAAAGGTACATTACATGCGAAGGAAGATATCAAGTAGTTTATTTTTCTGATTTTATCCTATTGTCACATTTAGGACATTAGAATATAATAAACATCCCTTATTTCCTTCTTCATTCCATGCAAAATATGGCTCACTTTGTCAAGAAATCAAAGAATCCCAAGAATTGTCTTTCCAATCACAGACTGATAGGGTTGTTGATTCGTAAAGGAATGGGAATTCCCAATGACCCATTACCTAAAGTGGAAGAACAACCCAATCTCGTGCCTTCGGCTACACCAGCAGTTAAATCCCCCACTGTAACTTCCCATAAGTTGACTCAGAGAAGAAAACAAAAAACCATAATCAACTCTAACACCACTTAGAATAGCATCGACAAAGTTGAACCAGAACAACTAAACCCTATGCCTGCAATTGTGATTGAGTCAACTATTGAAAACCCAATTCATGGACCAAGTCATGAGGCTCAACCCTCGGCTGCAACAGTTGTTGTTGAAGAACTCCCTCCTACTCCTAAAGAAAAGAAAAGGAAAACCCATGATTTTGTCTTTACATTACCTAAGAAGAGAACTAGGTCAGTGAGGTCTAATGCAACAGCAGTTATAGCCCCCGGTGTAACAGTCAGTATGTCGACTTCATCTCCTGTTGAGCCAGACGCACCTCAAAACCCTCCTTTTGTTGTGATAGAGTGTCCTGATTTTGCTAATGCTCATACCCTACCTAATTTTGGCATCAATAATATAAACATGAGTGAGATGCAAACTAATCCTATGGAGATATGTATACCAGGTTTTACCTTGTGCAAGGAACTTCAAGAAACCATTTTGTCAATTCAGGCCGAATGTAAATGAATTGAAGAAGAATCATTGGCTCTTCTTGATGATTTTGTACATCACTCATTGAGTGACGAAGTACAGATTATACAAGACCCTAGCATTGTAAATTTTCCTCCTTGTCTGGTTGTTGAAGAACACCCCCCTTCTCCTAAAGCAGAGAAAAGAAAAACCCTTGTTTTTTCCTCTACTTTACCTAGGAGGATAACTAGGTCAGCGAGGTCTATTGAAGAAGCAGTTGGATGGAAGAATATGGAATAGGAAATACCCATTCTTCGTCCATTATCCTCCGTTGATAAAGAAGTGATTGTTACACAAGAACCAGTCCCTTCCAACAACATGATTGTGACACAAGAACCAGCCTCTTCCCAGAACTTAGTTGTTACACAAGAACCAACCTATTCCCAGAACTTAGTTGTTACACAAGAACTAGCTGCCCAGGAAGAGATTGTCCCACAAGAACTAGTCATGCCAGAACTAGTTGTTACACAAGAGCCAGCTGCCCAGGAAGAGACTGTTCCACAAGAACCAGTCATGCTAGAATTAGTTGTTACACAAGAACTAGTTATCATGAGTGTATCTGCCACACAAGAACTGGTTACACAAAACAGTGAGGATGTGCCACTTGCTTAGCTATTTTCTCAAATTGAGAAGAAGATAAAGGATACAGAAAATTCCAGGATTATTGAACTACTGAAGGAAAATGAAAGCCTCGATGTAGAGTTGGCTTCCCTAAAGAAGTAATTGCATGTTGCTCGACAGAGAAACCCAGACGATTTAACCTTGGATATATTAGCACTGAAAATAGTTGTTATGAATCAAAATAGAGAGAACATGTGCTATGAATGTGGTAATATTCATTTTCAGGCAGGGTATAAAATAGTGAAAGTACCAGTCACTGGTCATGATGAAGAATCGGCCAAATTCTGAGTCAAGAAGGAATAACTATTACATGTATGAGAACATGTAAGCATCAGTGGATGGGACTCAGGTTTCATTTTCCCAATTTTTGGATGCCTCATTCAAAGTATACACAGGAGTCAAAGGCCTCAAAATCTGTCATTTGGAGATGGTAAGGAGCAGTGGATTCAGACTTGTAGATGAAGAACCTCATGACAATTTTGTCTTAGCAATTTACACTGGAGGAGTCACTTCCCTGAATCAGATTCAGAGTAAGGCTTGACTGTGGATTGCATGAGGACATGCAATGTCTTTAGTTAGTGGGGACGTTAGGACCTATAAATGTCCCTTTTTCACTATACCTTTTGCTCATTCAACCTTATCATTTCTATGCTAAAATGCCTAATATAATGTTTGCTAAGACCCTTTTTCCCAAGGTATGAATCATTGATCTTGATTTTGTATTCTTAATTACTTAACATGTTTGATTGGTAGTGTTTCTCATATTTTATCCATGAATGTTCAACTAATGATCAAAATGTGTAGAACAGCCAAGTCTTGAAGAAAGATCATTGTTGTTACACTAGTTGATACAGTTGTGCGCCAGTTTTGCATGTTGTTACACAACTACATCAATTGCACACCTTTCTTGGAAGTTGTTACACCTACTACAACAGATGCCCACCGATCCTGGAAGCTAGTATATCATTCAAATCTGAATCCTGAAGACTGATCCTCAAGGCTATTACATGTTTTGGCTCACACTGGTGATCAAGATCATTTCCATATTTTGTGAAGATGACAGATCTTTTATATCATACGAACAACTTGAGAATCTTCGATTCTCAAGGTTGTTCTGAGTCTATTTCAACTGAATGTCATTGTCTTTAAATAACAGAGATTTTGTAATCATTAGGTGTGGAAGATTAGCTGGGGAATAGTGAAGTGAAGTGAAGCATTTTGTATCTGAACATTTTGGCGATTTAATAAAGAAGTGATTTGAGTTTCTCCAACCTATTGTAGTCTTTTTGAGTGGATTCAGTGAGAAGGAAAGGGCCCACCTTCCTCACAGACTCCCCTCTGTTTTTAGTTTTAGATTAACTTCTTTGATTTGGGTGATTTATCTGTTTAGCATTTCTAGAATACATTTGTTGTTACAATTCAGTCCCTTTCTGTTAAATGCGCATTAGTGTGTCTCATGAGAGTTAGAGTCAATTGTTGTATATTGTTGGAGAATTGCTTTGAAAGTTAATTCCTTTTTTTCATTAGATTAAATCTATGTTTTCAAGAAAAAGTAAATAGAAGTGTGAATTCCCTTTCTGCAATTAAGTAGACTTCCTTTCAGCAATTAGCACAGAATTTCCTCCTGCAAGATTAATATAGAAAAATAGAATAGATTAGATAATCTAGGATTCTTATACACTCATCAAATTCTACTCCTGGAAATTAGATTTTAATTATGCAAGTGTGATTTCAATTCTGCAACAATAGATTAGAACTCCAGTTGTGTCGGCAACTTGTGTTAGTGCTCATATTTTCAATTCTGTTTCTTTTTGTGTTAATTTACCTTACTGCAATTGATTAGTGTTTTCTTTCATAATCTAGCATAGACTGTGCACAATTATCTTGCAATAACAAAACTTCCTTGGGTTTGACAATTCATATTGAACACCTTAATTATCTATTTATTTAGAAAATTAAAGTGCCCAATAGGGATATGGGGCGATGATCAACCAGGACAATCCCACATATTTTTCCTTGACACCCCCCTAAGAATCCAAAGAAACATCACTATAATTCTTGGTTTTCAAAGTAGCCCCATTCCATCCTTACCTGGGGGGGGGCACTTATGGAAAATGTGATAATGAACATCTCTTGGGAGAACCTCCTCTTCAAAATTGAAAACAAATTGACCAATTGGACCTTTATATTCCTTGATTTGACAAGAAAAATACCTTAATCAACTATGGTATTAACTCCATGCCTCTCTATCTCTTTTTAGTTCTAGCAACCCCCTTGTAAAATAATAGAGGCTATCTTCTCAATCCAAAGATCCTTCCTGACGGGGGACTAAGCAGCACAAGTGGACTCTAGTTTCCTAGAAAAGTCTATTTACCCAAGTATTTTGGTGGGTTGTGGATCAAGTACCATTAGTAGCCAAATTGTGGTAAAATTGGGTTAAAAACAAGGACAACCTCTAGAGTAATATTTGGAGAGACAAATTTTCTAGTAATGTACTAGAGGGAGACCTAATCTACATGGAGGGCCCCTACCCAAGCTCTCGTATCTATAATAATTATAGATTTTGGGATATTAGGGAGGGATCGTGTCTTTGTTTTGGGATGATTATTGGCAATAGGAATCTAATCTAGCTTCCATAAATACTCTACAGTCAGCCAAAATCAAACTCCAAGTACAGGGATGGAACTTGGACAATCATTATTCATGGGACATAGACAATTTTGAGCCCACCTCGTATCAAAGTTGGAATTGTATAATGGACTGGAAAGTAGGGATTTCAAATGAGGTGATAATTGAACTAGAGAAAAGCCTAAGTAACATGAGAATTGCATTCCAAAGGGGCCCAGATATTTTAATATGGGGCTCATAGGGGGATGGAAAATTCTAGGTTAGGTGTGATTATGAATTAGAATCCAACCACACCAAAGTGCCCACCTTCATATAGCTCTTAGATTAGAAAAATAATTTAACCTGGGATAGGCTCATCAAAAGAGGGTCCAAGGGGACCTATGCAAACAAGTGGAAGAAATTATAGAACACCTATTCAATGGGTGCTTTGAGGTATCAATAGTATGGGACAAAGGGGAATCCATATTCAAACAGTTAGATCACATCAAAGGTAACGTTTTACAAACAATGGATAAATGGAGGCAATCCCCCTTCATCAATCCTATTGTAACAAAGCATGGAATGAGTTTCTAGGATTCCTACTGTGGGTAGTTTTGAAAGAAAAAAATCAAAGAATATTCAAACAACAATACAAAAGTATATGTGATATATGGCATGGCACTCAAACAAGCATATGAGAATCCATTAGCTCCTTCCCTTGTCCAAAGGAGGAAAAGAATATTCAAGGGGTGGAGAAAATCATTTTCACTAAATAGGATTTCAAAAAATGTCCCTACTTGCCTATCAGGTATTCTCCTAGGATTCATAAGTCATCGTAGGATGTTTGGAAAAGACCCCTAATAGAATTCATTAAATTTAACTTTTATGGGGTAGCTAAAGGTAACTTGGGTCTAATGAGAATAGGAGGGATCTTCAGGGACGATACCGACTCAATTATATACATACGCACTATTCGACTAAGCAATAACACCAATAATTTAGTAGAACTTGATAGCCTAGTGAAGGGTTTATAGTTTTCCCAAGGACTTGTATACAACAACCATATATCAGAAGGGGGTTTAGCAATGATAATCCAAGTTCTTACTAAATTTCTAGGAGGTCCCAACCCAGATAAGGTTTCTCTTAATTAGAGACTATCGACTCAATTCATGTAGATTTCCAACTTCACCCACTCTACTGCAAATATAACCCCTTCCCATGTCCATAGAAAATCCAATGGCCCAATGGATAGGAATTATAATGAAGGAATGGTATTGATCAATCAAGAATTTATGGCACAATGGGAGTCGATGGAGTCAAACTAACTTAAATATGAGTGGTTCATAATCAACGAGGATGAAAACTTGTTGTCAAATGGGTTGTCATCTCTTGTGACTGAGATGGCTCCCACGTGGATGGGAGAGGATGTCAAATGGAAATTCATGGATATGAAATCAAATTCAAGGATTTGTGAAAGGATAGTATATAAATGTTTAATTACTCACTCATGCCATCCATAGGAGGGTTGTGGTCTTAATGGTTTGAGCTCCATGATGAAGAAAAAAACTATGATAGCGTATAGGGAATATTTCCTTAACATCAGTGTTGAGGGTATGCAAATAGTCAAGGTTGAGAAGGATTTCAATCCAACTGGTTCATTCTTTGGAAACCCTAAGTTGAGAGTTGGAAATTGGCCATGGTGGGTAGAAAACCTGGTTAGTCTCGCTCTCTAGTATGTTTTATTTGTTGTCTTAGTGGGTTTATCGTTTGTGAATTCAACTAGAAGCTAGTTTGTAGATAAGTTGTCTCATTTGGTTAAAAAAATAAATCTCATGGATTTCCTTGTGGTCACTCTTGCAAATTACCCTTGTTTATATTCTATTTTGGAAGTTCTCAACTTAGGATTGGGTGGTTTGGAATTTCCTCGGCCTATGATTTTTCATAATTCTATTGAACTATCAAGGAAGGGTTCATTTGTGAGGGTAAAGTTAGATTCCATTTGAAGAGTACTTATCTAGCTAGCTCTCGGTAGTCATCCATTATGTCCAAACCTTAAGAAAGGAATGGTGAACAAGGGAAAGGAACGCTGCCTGGATTTTGATAAGCCTAACAATAAAGGAAAAAATAAACTTAATTATAATTCCTCCCACCCAGATATCCAACAAAAGTGCATAACTAAGGAACAAAATGACACTTGCAAAGCTAAGAATTTATATCATTCCAAAATTACTTAGGAAACCAGGAAATAAATGGACAACTTGGAAGAATTCATTGACTGGAAAAAAAATAACATTGCTAAAGATCATATTGAAGAAGAGACCGAAAGATGGGTGGAAGACCCTCTATTTTCAAGAAACAAGGACACCAAGTTATACAAAACTATAAATCTGTTTTGGATTATCAAATGTCTAATAGCTCAAGCAAGTAAGGACAAGGGCACTCCACAACAACAAATTATGAGTAATATGGAACATTTGGAAAGGAAATTTGGAATTATAGATAAAGGGTTTGAAGCGCCGGGAAAATATTTTTTTTATTCCAATTCAAGGCATCATCAAAATAGGAAAAAGCTGACATGGACAAGAAGGAGAGTGCAACTCAACTAGATATAAAAAGAACACCCTCAAAACCAATTGAGGTTAAGGAGCAACTAGAGTAGGCATACAATCACCAACAACAGGAAATCCAACGTGCCACTCCCCTAGGCCCACATGAGTAACTCCTTTCTAATTTATAGATGAACTTAAAATCAAATTATAATTTGATGTTTTCAAACAACAGATACTTTAGATCATGTTAATTATTTTGTATAGGATGATCTATAGTAATATAAAAATATCTAAATATCTATTGAACTTGGAGAATGGAGAATAATATGATGACATGTTTTTTCTTACCATGTGGCTTGATTTTCTTAATGACAAACATAGGGTGCACTCTAAATTTATGTCCATAATATAAATATAGAATCTAATTTACATAGAATATCTCCAATAAATTTATTGGTATAAATTAGAGTATATCACTTGTAGAAATTCATATAAAATATATATCATTATATAATTAATTAACTACTCAATAGCATTAACGACAATTGATGTATGTGTATTGTTTACATAGATACTATAACTTAGATAAATTATCATATACTTTACTAATGACATATATATAATATTAATCATTTACATAGATACTACAATTTAGATAAATTATCATATACTAATGGAATATCTATAATATTAATTTCTAGATTTATATTTATGAGCATTTCATATAACAAATAAATTATCATATACTAATGGAATATCTATAATATTAATTTCTAGATTTATATTTATGAGCATTTCATATAACAAAAAATGAATTGTAACTTGTTAAATAATAAATAATAGTTTTTTGAGTTTTTGAAAGGAAACTTATTAATTTTAATGAAAATGTTATTTTGAAATATTATTTTTAAAATAATTTAAAGTTTAAAATAAATATTTATAGGACATATATAACAAAATTGACTTTAAAAGTTTAAAATATTTTTTTATAGGATATATATAACAAAATTAACTTGAGAAGAAATTTTTAATCCATTATAAATTTTTGTGAAATTAGATATATTTATTAAAAAAATAAAACTTTAAATATTTTAAATTGAGCTATAATAAAAATACAATTTAAAAAACATTTATGGATTTAGAGGTATCTGGATAGGTCTTGAAACGGGAAGATAGGCCACATATCACTTTGCATTTGGCAAGGTCAAGTGAGTATATAGCTAAAAAGGGAAAGAGGGCCCTTGATTCTATAATGTCATAATATCCTTTAAAGCCAAGGTAATTTCATGGCCCAAAGTAGCATTGTCTAAGGTTGATTCCTCAAATGTGGGGTCTTGGTGAAGAGGCATGATGATGAATATGACGTAAACAATCATATAAATGTATGTTGGAAGAAAGAATAAGCCAAAGACAAACAAAAATTAAAAAATAGTAACATGATAGGGATGAAAGACTTAGTGGGACATTGATCTCTTGCCCATTTCATAGAGATATTTGTGAATGTATCAGTCAATTGTTGTATGACACCCTAAGCATGTGTGGCTATAGACACAAATATTGGAGACACATTATGGCCAATATAGAGAATATTAGGTGTTTCATTGTATAGATCATTGAGATTTGTTAAGGCGTTGATACAGATTATATTCAAAACAAAATGAGATAGAAACAAAACTATAGAAGGAAACACAAAAATACAATGAAAACCAACTTCTATTAATGAATAAAATAGCATAATATTGTGGAACACAAACTAACTAGAATGGTGGTAGTTTATCTCTGAAGATAAAGAGATGTCAACTACACTCATCTGCAAAAAGATATCACAAGAGGTTGAAAGAATGGTCTTTTAACATAAAGAAAGAACCCTAATCCTGGGAGAAGTGCTAAAAGGTTTGTCGGCCCTGAGGTGGTTAGATGATATGTCAAGTTCCTAGGGGCGCAACTTTTGCATGCAATCTATGTTTGGGGTGCACAGTGTTGATGCATGTAGCATCGAACAGGTACTTCCACATTGGCTTGTGTCTAGCATGTGGAATTCGTCCAAATCCTTCTAATTGTGAGACTTTACTTTAATTAAAGTAAAGTGCTTTTATTAGTGAGTTCAGTTTTATTTAAGGAAATTCTTTAATTAGCATTAGTGAATTAAATAATAGCCATTGATCTCAAGTGAAGTAAGAAGTAATCTCAATTGTCAATCACTTTGGAGATTAGGGTTAAGTCATAACTCAATCTTATAAAATCAAGAATAGGGTGAAGGAGAAGACACTTTTACACAGAGATAGCAAAGAAGGAATTTTGCTAGTGTGGAGTCATTCGAGAGTGTAGAAGCAAAGAAGGACTTTTTCTTACACATTGTATGAGTGGGTGAGATCTCATAGAGATTGGGTGAAGAGTGTTCCATTCAAATGTTGATGTAGAGAGATTTGATCACTGAGGACTATGATTCAAAGAGATCTTGGATAGGTGGAAAAGGACTTCCATCTAGAGATCTAGGAAAAGGAAGAGAGAGAGCAGTCGTATAGTAGAAGGACGGGCCCACAATGGGTCATCGTGAAAAGTGTAGGTTTTATGGTATGGTTCACGTAGTTAGCATGTGTTTTGGAATTACAGTCGCACAAATAACACATGACAATGCATGTATCAGGGTATCAGTCATGGTGTTATCGTACAGGATCATGCAACAGGTTTGGCAGCAAATTAGGAAGTCAGGTGCAGATGTACTTTGTCTCTTTTCTATTTGGGCCATTTTCCCTGTACTTTGTAAGATTTGAAGATATTTGAATGATAATCTTAGTTGATGGAAATAATATCTTTGTGTATTGTGTGAGATTTTGGTTTCCTTATTTATGCTTTCATTGTAATGTTTACTTGATAACTCAGTCGTGCTTTAATTCAATAAGAGATTTATTTAGAATTGATTGTCGGGTGTTGGTTTAAGGAAATTTCAACACACGGTACCTCATTGGAAATATCTAACTAAAAAGTATAATTTTGGGTAGGGCCAAGGAAGGCCACGACCACGCTAGACCCTCAAATGTCTAAAAGACATCATTTAGGGCCTCAAAACGGCCTCATAAGTTTAGAACCCAAAAATCATAACAAAAATGTGCAAGATGGAGAACCACGATGAGTCCGTGGAAAGGTGGGTGGTCACTGATATCCATCTGGATCACTCCTCTCCCCTTAGGAATTAATAGTCTCCATTGCGTCAATTTCCCTCCTGAGATGGAGAAACATTTATTGAATTTGAACCTTGATGAGCCACTTGCTTTGCTGAAGTAATTGTCTTGCTTTGACAACCCAATAGAGTTGTATGTTTTGTCGGTGGTTTCCCTTCATTATGGTTTCCATGATCTAATCCAATGGATCTTGTGAAATTCATTTGGGATTGATTTATGTAGAGGCAAATTGCTCAATCACCTCTAAGGTGTCCAACAGAGGTGGGAAATATGGTTGAAGCAACTCAATATTTAATACTAGGCACAATCCAAGGAAAGGAGGAATACTCAATTCGGAAAAAAAATCACCCACAACCTTGGTGATGGTGTAAGGCCCATATCAGAGTGGTATGAGCTTCATGTGGTAGCCTATGATGTGCTCTTTCTGCAAATTAAACCACACCTTGTCACCAACCTAAAACTTGTGAGGAACCCGGTGTTGGTCATGTTGTTGCTTATACTTGGAATTGGCCTTATCCAAGATATCATGAACCTATTGTTGGATTTGTTGGATCCATTCAATGAATTTGGTTGCTCTATTAACCTCGGTCTGAGAATGGTAGGACTCTATCGAGGAAGTTGGAACATGTAGAGCTACATCAATGGGGCCAATAGTTGGAACCCCAAGCACACTTGAATATGGCCAATAGATATTTGGAGGGATATGTTATAGTTATGTTGAACATACAAGAGGCTATTTCCCATGTACATGAATTATTGTATTTGTACATGTGCAGGATATGAAAAATCATCGTGTTAACCACCTTTGTTTTTCAATCAGTTTGGAGATGAAAGGAAATAGATTTGGTTATCTTGGTGTCCATATGTTGGTACAGGGGCAGAACCGAGGTTCACACCAAGAGTGCACCAACAAGCCCTAGCTACTGGCCCTTTCGGAAACACCTGCGAAGCAGATGCAGTCTCACCCGAAGCAGCTATGAGGGGGTTGTAGGATAGAAATTTCTACAACCAGGGGAATATCAAGTGGATCCAGTACAATATCAACTCAATATGCATTTAACACTTATCAAGCTAGATCTATCTTGCACAGCTATAGATCTTATCTAACACAGCAATGCAAATAACAATAGAACAACGACAGAGATCAAAGCATCAATCACACACAACAAGAGATGTACATGGTTCACCCTCTCTCTAGGGCTACATCCACAGAATTATTCTTATGATATATTAAGGTAAAGCTTACAGTTCTTGTCTGCACTCTCAGCCAGCAGATCTTCTTTCTCTTCTCTCTTCCTCTCCCCTTCCTAGACGCCCAACTACAGGAACTGATCTTCGTGCCCAGCTAAAGGTCTTACAATACCAAAACGCTCTCCGCTCAGCTCTTCTTCCTCTCAATACAATGATCTCTCACACAGGTATATGACTAGATTAACAACAACATCATAAAAGCATGTACCTCGCCCTCTCTCTTTTGACCCAGGTCCTCTTGGCCTTTATTTATACATTACAATATCTCATTGACAGCCTTAGGTCAAACCCTAGGTGTCAAAACTCTAATAACCAAAACCCTAGGTGTCTAAAACCCTAAGTCAACTTGACCTGCTTTTCCTGGGCTTCGTCAGCCTGTCTTTCCTTTCTTCCTGCGCGGTGCTCCAAAGCATCCAATGATATCTTTTTCCACTTACTGAGCTATCCTCGATCCATCTTCCTTTATCTCCTGTCATCCTCAGTCTTCTCATCCAACGACTTGCTTTTTCGTACTTCGCTCCATCTTTTCTTCTCTTTTGCTCACTTCGACCCAGTAACATTTACGATGTCCTCCGCGGAGCTCACTTTTTACCTTTTCTTCTTTGTACTTCACTTCCTTCCATAACCAAGGGCCAATAGGCCCCCAACACTCACATGTGACTCATCCCGAGGCACTTTGGGTCTGATTCCTCTATGTTACTTCGCCTTTGGACTGCACAGTGCAGCATGTTCTTTATGCTTTGTCTGTCCCTTCTTCCCTTCTGCAAACTGTATTTTTTGTTTCTGGTACCCAGTTTCAACTACACCTGGTACCTGGACCCTTTTTCTCATGGTTCTACGAAGATTTGCGAGGCAGTTGGTTGTCATAGTACAAATTCAGTTAACTCTTGTTCACCAATCCTTCCTTCCACTCTCCATTCAATGTCTTCAACTGCACAACTCCTCCTTCTGTCACGTAGGCAATCTCGTATGGCCCAAGCCAATGCATTCTGAACTTCCCTCGGTGTTTTATAAACTTTTTTTCGTACAACAGTACTAAGTCACCTTGCTTGAATGCCTTCTTCTTGATGTGCCTGTCATGATATGCCTTCTCTCATTCCTTCTGAACCTGTTGATGGAATCTTGCAATGAATCAATCTTCTTCCAATTCAACCAACTATGCAAGTCTCTCATGAACAGTGCCAGTATCATCCATTTCTGTAAATGTAGAAATCCTTAAACTTGGCACCACGTATTCCATTGGGACAATAGCTTCAAGGCCGTAAACCAACTTGAAAGGGGTTTGCATTATTAATTTCTTGCAAGTGGTTCTATAAGTCCAGAGTACTGCTGGTATTCTTAAATCCTAGTCATCCCTATTCACAATGCAAATTTTCATCAGTGTTGTTTCCAATATCTTGTTGAATGCTTCAACTGTCCCATTTTCTTGTGGATGGTAAGGCATACTCTTTTGATGGTTTACTGCAAATTCTTCAGTCATGGCTTCCACTGTCTTATTGATGAAATGTGTGCCTTGATCACTCATAAGGATTTTGGGGCATCCAAACCTGGTTATTATGTCATCAAATATAAATCGTGCAGTTGTAGTTGCACTACAGTCCTTGACTGCTCTTGCTTCGGCCCATCTAGTCGGGTATTCTGTCACAGTGATTATGTACCTTTCTCCTGTGCACTTTCCTAGTGGGTTTATAGGTCCCACGAAGTCAATAGCCCACTTGTCAAGTGAGATCGGAAGAGCGTCGTGTAGGGAAAGAGTGTAGATCTCGGT
>CBVK0101782324.1:0-13030 GCA_900067695.1 Picea abies
TCCTGTACTTGAAACAATTTTAAGAATAGTAAAATAACAAAGTAGTACTGCTGAGAAAATATGAGGCTTTAATCACGAAAGAATCTCATATTCTAATAGGAGACAAAGAGGAAAACGAGATTTCTAATGAAGTGTAAAATATAATCATTCAAATAACCTATAGGTATTGAAATTGCTGATAGCAATCACAGAGGAAAAACTGTAAATAATTAAACTTTTTAATACAATCGGCTCTCTCAAAAAACAAAAAGCCCTTTCTCAGTCTTGTGAAAATATATTTATATATGATCACCAAATATTTTTCCCGTTGGTGATTAACTAACTTCCTAAGACTACGGTTACATGAATGAACACTGTCAAACCATTTACATTTCTATTCTAACTGCTTTATTATTCTAATGATGAAAATCTTCCAAAGAGTATCTCATGTCTACGTTGATGAACCTCCTCCTTCTGCTTCAAGACAATGAATACATTTTCCCATAAATTGTACTAAAACTCTGGGAGCTTCTAGAATATCCTTTGCTTCAAATAAGAAAAACTTTCTCTGCAGTTCTGGCAGACGGTCTTCGATTATCTTGCTTGTGAACTTGATAGTTTGTAGTTTCAAGTTAGGCATTACTATCGATTTATCAATTTGAGTAACATTGATTACCTTTATTTGTGGGATCTCTTTCTGAATTGCTTCCAGATCCTCTTTGAATCTAATATGATGCTTAACAATGTTAATTTCCCCTAACAAACCTGAACAATCATTTTTTCCAATGTTCAACGAAGCTTTTTCTAAAAGATAAAATATTTCTTGACAATCATCATTGACCTCTCTGGTTATTCTTTTGTTTTCTGCAAGGTCTGCCTCCCACACCTTGAGGATTACATCTCCTTTAAATTGCTCTGAAACGGATAGTTTTTGAATCTTTTCGACCTCCTCCTTTGTTGAAAGGGCCACTGCTTTTTGGAAAGTCATCCTGGCTACTTTCACTTCTCTTTCTTTCAGGAGAATGTTCTCCAAAGCTTTACTTGTTTCCTGAAAGTAATTCTGAATAAATTCCAGATTTAAAAACACTCCCTATTGTTCCTCTTCTATCTTCAAATGTATTCCCAATACCTGGGCCTGGAAAATTTCAATCTCTACCACTTGATTTGAAGTGGAACTAATATTATCTTGTAATTGTTTATTTGTTTCTTATTTCTTTAGGATCTGTGCCCAAGTGACCTGTATTTTCCTATTTGCTTCTTCTAATCTTGCTTTTAGTTTATGAATCTCTTGAATGTCATTCAATCTAGCTCGTTCTAGACCCTTTTTTATCCCCCAACTGATATTTCTTTTAGTCTCCTTTAATTGATCCTGTAGCTGAGCTATCATTTGTTCTTTCTGCTCCAACATAGTTGTCAAACTACCCACAGAGTATAAATTCGCTGACGCTAAGGCTCCCATTGTGCTTGCTATCTCTGTAGCAGATTCTCCTTCTTTAAGTTTTTGTCCATCTATAATGATTTTGTGCTTTTTAATCATCATATCTCCTCTTGGATGCATTTCCTGTTTTAGCATAGCCTTTCTCTTCTTACTGAAAAAATAATTGGAAGGAGGAATCTCATATTTAGAAATAGGCTCAAGATCACTTACGTATAGAGCTACTTCTTGAGGGTTTCTATAAGTAGATTGCAATGGAGTCAAAGAGGTAATGGGACTTCCAAGTTCCGTCGATGCTGTTCCTCCTACTTTTTTGGGAATGTTCTCAAGGATTTTTGAGGATATTTCCAACTCTTTTCCTTTCCCCGCCTCTTATTTTTCTGTGTGAGGAACTTCTATTTCTTGTGGAGGCAATTCAATTTCCTTCACTTTTCCACTTGTATTTTCTTTATCCTGTACCTCTGTTTCAAAACTTGGAGGAGGCCCTTCCTACTCTGGAGGAGGGGTCGTGGAATCAGCTTGCAAGATCTTTGGCAAACAACTTCGCCTATGACTTTGGAAATACATGAAACCAGTCTGTAAATCGGGTGATACGACCCGTACCCTGTTCAATACCTCTTCATAAGTTTTAACCTCCTTGAATATATCATCATAAAAAGATTGTTCATGTTCATAAGCTTTCAAATTACAGTGCATCAAATGTCTGCTTACTAATTGATAAGGGTCATGCTTTCTGTGCTCAATATCTACCAGTTTTCTCTCCTCTAATGCCTCGACTTCCACTTTAGAATGCCAAGGTTTAGGAATGAAAATTTCCCGACATACACAGGGAAGATTGGCCAGGATTTATTTTGAGCTACCTTTAGCTCTATCCCAATACCACCTTTCACTATTTGATATGTTACCTCCCTCAATACCAGTCTTTCCGGGAGGAATTTAGGAAGTGCGTGAGGGGGAATTGAGCACCCATAAACCCTAATGTAAGAGAAGTTTTCTTCCACAAACCAGTCAGCTATTTCTTTGATATTTTCTGAGACTGCCTCATAAATGCGAGGGGGTTCACAACCATAAAACATTTTATGCATTGGAATTATTACGAAATGACAAATTTCATAAAATGCATTCTTAACATTTTCTTCCCAAAGTGCAGAATGATACTCATGAATGGGCTCGGGGCAGGTTATGTTCCAACTCCAATTCATCAGGGGAAATGGAGTCATAAAACAAATCACATCCATGATGTATGCCGACATATAAAAATCCACTGACTGACCTTTAGATCTTGCAACTCTGTAGTTCAAGATTTCTTATGCTAGGTTATCCGACAAAATCTTACTCTAGTTAAAAGTGTATACTTCTGAAGCTTCTTCTAAAGAGGGCACCCAATCTGCAGGAAAATGGCAGGGATTCTTTTTTCCAAAAAGTATACACAACATAATGGCTACATAGACCGTATACTCATTCAAAGACGCCATGGCATAAACTCCATGGGTATCAGTTCTAAACTTTGGTGGACATCTCCACCATTCTCTAATTAAATCTGGATAAGTTTGGTCGGCCTTAGTACACTTCTTCCTTTGAAATTCAGCTAAAAACTCAGCATTATAAATATACTTAGGATTTGGCAAGAGTTTATACATTACTTGTATATGCTCTTTCCTGAATGAGTCGACAATGACCCCTTGATCATTCAAAATGCTTCTTGTCAGGATATCAACCTTCTCCAAGGCCCAATTGATCATGTCATTGTATGCCATAAGCCGAGGGCGTGCTGCGATCTTATGAAGCTTTGATTCTGCTATATCCCGAAATTGATTTTTGGAATTAGTAGGAGAATTCTTGATTTCGTCCTCTAGGAGTTCATATATTTGTCTCCAGGATTTAATTGAGTCAATCACGTGTGGAGTTGTGTCGGATATGATATCTCCTTCTAGGTTACACATCTCCTCTGTATCATCACTCTTCTTCAGGTCTTTCTTCGGTGCCATGACTTTATGTTAGCTGGAAAACCTGTCACAGAGAAGGGTTGTATGAGCTCGACTGAAATCGTCTTACCCTTGATAGTATGAAACAAAATATGTTGTGAAACTCATGCCTTCAAACTCTCTTTTAATTCATTTAATGATGAAGGGACTGCTACAACTGACAAGAATTTAATATATTTAATGTAGTAGATATTTACTAAGATACACATTAGTGTCACATATCACCAGTTATTCTTTATTTAAATGGCCGCATTTTGGTGTTTTTGAATTCAGAATTCGGAACATTTCATTCAATCAAAAATCGAAACATGAACAAAACCTAAAAAAATTGATTGTCATTAATCATGCTTTCAAAACATAGTTAATTTAGACTAATCACAGATTAAGAGTCAAGATTTTGTGTTTCGGGATTTTGAGGATCGATTTGACAAGAGGTATTTTATCACTGAATCCCGATTTCCGAAATCACGAAATCACGACAAGATTAAATTAGGACTTAAATTCGTTTTAGCAAAATAATTGATTGGTATTAAGCGTTTCAGGATTTTGGGGATCGTGTTGACAAGAAGTATGTAATCGATGAATCCCGATTTCCAAAATTGCGAAATCATTAATTTAAGCCGTGAATTTTCGTTTAGTGAATTAATTAATTAGGATTAAGGACTGACCTCCAAAACATGATTAATTTAGACTAACATAGATAATTGATTGGGATTTATCGTTTCGGGATTTTTGGGATCTTGTTGACAAGAGGTATGTTATCGCTACATCCCGATTTCCGAAATTGCGAAACGATTAATTTACTCTTTGATAATTATTTATTTCAACTTTTCAGGAAATCGGAGATCAGGATTTCGTGATTCGATATGTATTAAACCTATGTTCTTAATAAACCCCGAGTCCGGAAAACCCCTTCTTTTATTCGTCTAATTTTCTGCCTTTTATTATTATTAGAATAAAATTTGTCGGGATTTCGGCACCGACCCTTTGGAAATGAAAGTGAGGATTATGCTTCATGAAAAGCCGAAACTTGAAAAATGAAGGTTTAAGTTTTGAAGATGAAAAATTTAATATATGTTTCAACATAGGCTCCAATTGGGGACCTCGCCTCCTTGTGGGACGAGGAGAACAGATAGACTTAGTGCCTTTATTGGGTAAATGGAGTCAATGGCTTCTTTTTGTAGAACTTGCTTAGGAAGAGGATACATAGGGAAAAAGAGATTTCGTGTTTACTTCTGAAAAGATTTTCAAAACTCTCAACGTTGTAAACTCAACTGCAACCCCATTCTTGATCTTCTCCTTCTCACTACTGAATTTAAGTTTGATTTAAGATGGTCAAAACAATCCTAGGGAATCCAACAGATCTTGAGGCTTTTGGCTTGCATCCAACGAAGTAAATTTCATGTTTTTAATTGGGGAGCCCTGTCTGGACTTGGGATGCAGATCCAGTTTCGAAAAGGCTGGTAACCAGGGTAGAGTGAAAATTATGTATGAAAGCCTTACAGATACCTCAGATATTGCTTCATTGCTAGTGAGCCTGTTCAGTACCCCGGTGAAGTTATCTGTCCCTTTTTACTGAATTTCCTTTCACCACTTCGAATCATAATTATGCATTTAACCTCAGATATTGTTTCACTGCCAGCGAGCCTGTTCAGTGCCCCAGTGAAGTTATCTATCTTATATTTTATTTTATTTCCTTTCATCACTTCGAATCATAATTATGCATTTAACCTCAGATATTGCTTCACTGCCAGCGGGCTTGTTCAGTACCCCGATGAAGTTATCTGTCTTATATTTTAATTTTTGAATACGAAGTGGGGGAAATCAGTGGTAGTAAGTATACCAGGGATGGTATCTGTGTAAAATTTGCAATGTAGGTCTGTCAACTTGCTTTGATTACCCTGGACCAACCCTTTTTTAACTTTCAAAGCACCTTAGTCCACAGGGAAAAAGGGGAAGATTAATTCCAGGGGTCTTCCTTCTAGCAAGACTAAATCCTTAGAAAACTATTAAGAAACCTAGGAAAGTCAGGATCAACGTAAGCATAACCTGTTTAGTCGTAGAGTGAGGAGTTATGAGGACTGGTCTAGTTTTTAAGAACTGTTTTTCAGCTTCCAGAGCTAAGATGCAATATCTTCTCCCTTTGTGGGAAAACCAGAAAGATATTTGGTCTTTTATGAAGGCGAAACCGAGGGTAGAAAGGGGTGATGGAGAAAAGACTTGGAAATTGAAAAAACAAGGGTCATGAATTTGACCCAACTCTTGGAACTCCTTGTCAGAAACACTTTCCTCTCTTTGTTTATTTTAATTACCTCCTATCTTATTTTAGGTGAAACTCTTAGGGCCTAGATTTAGAAATCATTCTTTTAGTGACATATCACTCTTACGAGACAATCAACACACTTTTAAAAACCTTTGTTTGAAAAAGTAAACTTTTCTGGAATTCACACTTTTGCCTTACCATTTTCGTTCTCTTTTGAAATAACCAAAATCTTTATATCACCTGTTTTCAATGAATTTATCTTCTGAAATATGAATATCTGTTTGCTCCTTTAGCTTTGTTTGGGATGCAAGCCGGGATCCTGTAAAGGAACATAACGAAGAGTATCAGGGCTTTTAAAAGAATTGAATACATTGAAAATTTTATATCCGTACTTCTAGAAAAACATTAATCCATTTTTTTTTTTTTAAACAGACTTACCAAAGAAAATTATGAAATAAAAAGAATAAACAAACCGGTATATACAGTGGGAATTCTGGAAATCAACTATTCCATATAGTGTTTTAAATAACGCCCGTTGATAGGGGTGTTCAAGATTTTACCGTCCAAATTTTCTAACAAAAACAATTTTTTTCCTTCAGGAGATGCAACCTTGAATGGTCTGTACCAGATGTGATAGAATTTACCATGTTTCGCTGAGTCTTCCTTCCTAGCATCCCATTTTAAAACCAAATCTCCGGGGAGAAAATCCCTGTCTTTGGCTTTACGATCGAATAGTGCTTTCATGTCGTCCTGGTATTTCTGCAACCTTTTGTCTACTTCGGCCCTATGCTGTTGGACTTCAATCAACTAATTTATCCTTCTTGTGACATGATTTGGTTCTTCCTTCTCATCTTGCCAAAGTTTCATTACGGGAAGTGCTAGATTTATAGGTAGCACTACATCGGTCCCGTACACCATTTGGAAAGGAGAAGTGCCGATAGACTTTTTCGTGCCTATCCGATTTTCCCACAGGGTGTATTTCAAATGTACATGCCAAGATTTCTCGTTTTCGCTCAACACTTTTTTAGTTATATTGATTAGGCTCTTATTTGAAGACTCGACCAGACCATTAACCTAAGGGTGGTATGCCATGGAATGACCAAGCACACTATTATATTTTTTGCAGAAACTGACCATAACCATAGATTTAAAAGCCTGTGTGTTATCTGTGACTATCTTTTGGGGGCAGCCAAATATAGACAAAATATTCTCTTCTAATAAATCTATTACCACCGAATCAATAGCCCTTCTAGTTGGAATAGCTTCCACCCATTTGGTGAAGTAATCTGTAGTAGTCAGGATCCACCTATGTTGAGCACTAGAATGAGGATTAATTTCGCCTATGAAATTTAATCCCCATTGCCGAAAAGGAGCTTCCGTTTTGACCGAAACCAATGGCATTGTTGGGAGTTTATGTTTGCCTGAGAACAATTGGAAAGGGTTGCAAGCTCAGACCTTGGCGTTGACGTCTGAGAAAAGTTTAGGCCAATAATAACCTACCCTCAGGATCTTATAAGCCATTGCTTTCTAGGTGTGGTGTCCTCCACACACTCCTTCGTGAAATTGACTTATGACCTTTTCTGTTTTTGATTCGACTAAACAAACTAATAGGAAGCCAAGTGGGTCCTTCCAATACAATTGTCTTTCAGATATACAGTATTTGACCGGATGTAACTTCAACGTTCTAGCTTTGGATGGGGGTAAGTCACTTGGGCACTTCAAAGTCAATAGGTAGGACACTATGTCTTTGTACCAATATGATGAAACAAACTTCTCTTCGATTCTAACTTCAGTTATTTGTTCATCGAGCTCGTTCATGTTCACACATTCTTCATCCCCCTGTAAGCCATTTATTCTGAGAGCTCTGAAATTTGATTTAGATAAGAGTTTAGCTAAACCTTGCCCCTTCACTAGTTTCATTGGTTTTATCTCCAAGTCGAATTCTTGGATTTTGGCAAGCCACCATCCTCTTTTTCCATCTCTGTTGGACTGAACCAAAATATCTTTTACAGAGCTAGTGGGTACATACACAATCACCTTAGAATGCAACACATAGGTTGTGAAAGTCTTTAACGCCTTCACCATATCATATGCTTGCTTTTCCATTATATTATATCTAAGTTTGACGTCTCTAAGACTTTTTCTAAAAAAGGCTATCAGTTGCTCAAAACCTTCTTCATTTTTTTGGAGGAGAACCACGACAAGTGTGTGTTCGGAGGTGAATGAGAAAATAAGAAAATCCTTTAGATAATCAGGGCTTTCTAGTACGGTTGCCTCGCTTATAACATTTTTGATGCGTGCGAATGATGCTTTAGCTTCTGCTGTCCATTTCACTTCGTTGTTTTTCTTTAGCATATCTGTGATCAATTTCACGATTTCAGCAAAGTTTGGAATAAATCTCCTCAAAAAATTTATTTTTCCTAAGAATGACTGAATCTCTTTTATATTCCTAGGAATATTTATTGTGTCTATAGCTTCAACTCTTTTAGGGTCAATTCTAATTCCATCTCGAGACACAATATGGCCCAAAAGTTTACCTTCTTGCATAGCGAAGTGAGACTTTTTGGGGTTTAAAGACAAACCAATTTTGCGGCATTTTTCAAACATCTGCTTGAGATGTATGAGATGATCTTCATCAGATTTAGAAAAAATGGTTAGATCATCAAGATAGATAACCACAAATTTGTCTCTTTCGCCAATGAAAGCAATATCCATAGCTCGTTGGAAAGTAGCACCTACATTCATCAAACCAAAAGGTATCTTATCATACATAAATGTACCCCAAGGGGTGGTAAATGCTGTCTTTTCTTTATCGTGTTCACAAACGACGATTTGATTGTACCCGGAAAAGCCGTCGATCATTGACATCCTATTTTCCCCAACTACTTTTTCTAAAACATGATCCATTTTGGGTAGGGGGTAATTATCTTTGAGGGATGACTTATTAAGATTTCTGAAATCTACACACAGTCTAATTTCCCTGTTTTTCTTTCTAACCGGGACCAAGTTTGCTACCCAGTCATAATATCTCAACGGTACAATTATTTTTTCATCTAGGAGTTTTTTGACTTCCTTTTCGATCACGAGCAATAAAATAGGATTAATTTGTCTGAGTTTTTGTCTAAAGGGTTTGACACTAGGCTTCAGGGGTATCTTATGTTCAATCATAGAGGTGTCATAGGTTCTCAGCTCTTCATATGACCAAGTGAAAACGTCTTTGTACTTTCTAAGCAACTCTGCGTATTTATTTTTGGTTTCAGGGGACAGATATTTGGATAACTTCACCAACTGAGGGTTTTGTGTAGTACCTATGTCACAATCCTAAACTTCTTTAGGTTGAGGCTGTAGGGTAGATTTTGAAGGGATATCATCTTGATTGAATAATATTTCCAAGGGAATCAGTCCCTTGGGGATCTGGTTATTTTTAAGAACAAGAATTCGGTGATTTGCGATTTTATCGTGAAAATCTTGAGGATCCTCTCCTTCTTGCATGATCCAAATGGGGTCATTTTGGTTTTCTTGGTCAACGTGCATTTCAGAAAACTCATCTATAGATTCCAAAAATTTGTGAAGCTGTTCATCGTCCTCAAAGACTTGCCAATGCTGTATGTTATTCGGTATAGACGGTCAGTGCCTCATTTGTATGTGGTACCTTTATTTAAACGCGGTGGGAGGTGTGAATGTTGAGGCTGCCTTAGCTAACACATCAACCCATTGGTTTTCATTTCGAGGAATGAAATGAACTTTGACAGAGGAGAAGAAATTTTCGATCAGATCCCAGATGCAATTCCTATAGGACCTCAACCTAGGATGTTTAGCCTGGTACTGTCGGTTTACTTGTTTAATGATTAGCTCGGCGTCACCAAAGACTTTGAGGTTTTTTATTTTCATTCTCCTGGCAGCTTCTAACCCTAACACTAAGGCTTCATACTCACATACGTTATTAGTGTGGTTCTCATTCCACTGTAATCTGTAGGAAAAGGGAATTACGAATTGATTATCGGGGGCCACCAGGAGTGCCCCAGCTCCAGCTCCAAAATAGGATGAAGCACCATCAAAAAACATCTTCCATACACCTGAGCTATATACATTTTCTTTTAATCCTTCTTTTTATGTTTTTTCTTCTGTACAACTTTCGTCTATATCTACTTCAAAATCATCATCAATAGATAATATACAATTTCCTAAATCTTGGGCAACAATATATACAAGGTGGTTATTTGGGTTATGTGGATCACCTACCGTGAACGCCAACCTAGTTTCTCTGTAAAGACGTGTGTATTGTCCCCCAAATACTGGAATTGCAGAATATGTCATGTCAAGCTGGAGAGATCCCCCAAGTTTGGCACCCCATGACCTAGATAATAGCATAGCATATTTAGGAGGGATATCGGCGACTACTACGTCCATGATAATGCTTTTAGAGGGTATTTGTGCTAGATTGACCACCAGGTCTTTAATCATGCCTATGCATTTGACCTTTATTGAATCAAATGAATATAAGTCTCCATATGGCCTGGTGATTTCGAGACCTAGTTTCTCCATAATGGCTTTTTGCATCACATTGTGGGATGCTCCAGAATCTAGCATGCAGTTATGAAGTAGGTGGTCGAACAAGGTTAACGTGATATAAAAGAGGGCCATAGTGTCTTTTTCACCTTCGAAATGTGGACCAAAAACTATGTTCATCTTGTCATCTTCTAAGTTGATGACGTCGGCCTGGCTTTCGTCTTCTGAAAAGCTAATCATCTTGGCAATTTGTTTTCTGTATATGGGATTTTTATCCAGTTCAACAAGTGGTATAGGGATTTTGATTTTATTTATTTCATTTTCCAAACTAAAATTTCCCAGGGCCTTGTCGCTCTCTATGTTGGGGGCTTCAATTCCTTTCTTTTCAGCTTTTCTTTGTGGTGTGGATTTGGTTTCACTCATAGGGACCTGTGTTTTCACGGCGGGTGTTCCTACAGACTTTGACTTGACAGGTTGTGTGTCAACGATTTGGGTTTTTGCAGTCTGCTTGTCAGCAACCTTTGGAGTCGCTTCATCAGTTTTGCCCCTAGGCAAGATCTTTTTTGTTGGAGCGATTGGAAGATTCTTATTCCTAGGTCTTAAATTATATTTCTCATGTAGTTCGACTATAATATCATCAACGATACCCTGATAAGCCAGATCTTCAGAAGTATCGTTCGTAACATCGTCTTCCGATCTAATTTCTTTATTTAAGGATCTTTAGTAATCTTGTCTTGATAAATAGAGTGATTTATTATCGTTGCCAAGATTATTTATATCCTCATCTAACTCTTCAAAATCTTCTAGGTCTTCCTCTCCAATAAAGTTTTCACTTTTGAAGGGGGTTGGGATTTTTTGATCCTCATTCTTAATTGTTTTCTGTCAGGCCTGAGGATCAAGATTTCTTCTAAAATCCTTCCTAGGAAAATTATCCCTTTTTGATTTCTCTAGTTCCATTTTTGAGATCTTATTTTAAAGTTATCTAATTACCCTATCCATCTTGTCTATTTTATCTCCCGAGGATTTACCCGATCCTGAGGATCCACCTTGTTCTTTGAATTTCCTATTTTCTTTATTCCCGGTTTCTATTTTATCTTTTAATTTCCCTGATGCCATCATGTTCGATTCAATCTCAAGAGCATCATCTTTCATTTTCGTGAGATCTCTTGACCTCCTTTCTCTCAATAATAAGGTGAAATCGGGATCAAAGGCGCTAGAAAAAGTCACCTTTGCTGCATGTTGAGAAGGTTTGACTTCAACCGAGATTTATTATATAACTTATTAAACCTTTTTGTGAACTCTAGAACAGATTCTGAGTTTTTCTTTCTAAGGGATCTGCATTCAGTTAGGTAATAGAGGTGGTCCCTCCTCTCCCCCCGTTGTCTAATAAAAGCGTTTTCAAGTTCTTCGTAAGATCTTAGAGATTCGGCTGCTAAGGCTCAGAACTAGGTCCTCACCTGTCCCTCGAAAGTCTGAACGAGGAGTCTGGAATATACATCTTCATGTTTAATTCCGAGGATGTCGGTAAATTGGTCAAATAAGTTTATATGTTCTTGAGTGGTTAAATCTTCTTCCCCTGTAAACTTGGGAAGGATTTTAATATAATTTTCGGGAAGGTCATGTAGGGGAACTCGGAGGACAAGGGGAACATATCTAGCAGCTACTTTAGCAAAGATTCCAGGCAGCAGTGCCTGGCCGCCTGCTGGTCCTCTTGGGGCACCACCCCCAGCTTCTGCACCTCCATGTGCGACCATTGATAGATTTGAGGTTGAAGCTCGGAGTGTGTGAGGAGAGAGCTCATGGAAAACTGGGGAAAATACCTCAGGAAAAGAGAATGTATCGTATGACAGGGGAAGAGAGACGGATGTCTCAAGGGTTTCTTGAACATTCAACTACGTAAAGTTAGGTTGAAAAATAGTATGTATAGGTGATATGATTTGTCTAAGGGATCTTCATGATTTTAAAATATTTTTCGGATCAGAGACCGGCAAGGTCTGTTTATCGTCTAGGTTCTTTCTAGTGTTCTTTCAGCTAATAGCCAGTTTACTTATTGTGGAGTCGCCAAGTGAAAAATATAAGGTATCCTTAGAAGGTTTTCTATCTTTGTTCACTATCAAAGAAAGAAAGTGTTAATGTCGTTCTTCCCAGGGAAAAGTTTCGTTTCTTCGTTCCTCGACAACGACGCCAAAAAGATGTTGTTCTTGAGTTTATACTTTAAGGCTGTAAAGTATACCGTCAAGGCATCTGTAAAGGTAGGTAATTAAAGGGTAAGAATCAAAATGAAAGGTAAATCAGAGTTGGTTTCTCAACTGCCTCTATCTAGCTTCCCATTGTTCTTGGATGCTGATATCTCTCTCAATAGCTGCCCATGAACGTTCTAATTCAACCTGGTTAGTTCCTGTTTGCAGAATAGTATTAAACAGGTTTAAAGCAATGCTAGTTTGATCTTGTAGACTAGGTTCTATGTTGGGTTGTCTATTATTTGGGACAGTCATGGAAAATAAAGTTTTATTTAAATATGAAAAGTTTGAATATTTGTTGCTTTAGTTTTTAAGGGATGAAAAGAGAAAAAGAGTTTTGGAACTCAAAATAATAGCATAATAACAGTTGAGGCCGTTTCCTGTACTTGAAACAATTTTAAGAATAGTAAAATAACAAAGTAGTACTGTTGAGAAAATATGAGGCTTTAATCATGAAAGAATCTCATATTGTAACAAGAGACAAAGAGGAAAATGAGATTTCTAATGAAGTGTAAAATATAATCATTCAAATAACCTACAGGTCTTGAAATTGCTGATAGCAATCACAAAGGAAAAACTGTAAATAATTTAATAACCAAATCAATTCAAACTACAATAG
>CBVK0101782329.1:0-13603 GCA_900067695.1 Picea abies
GATTTTGTGGTAATTTTGGTCCATGGGTGGCCTCATAACTGTTTGACGATGTTGGATTCTTGTAATCATTTGCAGACAATATTTCAGTGATAATAGATGCCCCCTGATGGATGAGGTTAGGAGCATATGTATAGCTGAAATTAATCAATGTTTCTTCTACTGAGAGTGTTGTTGTAAGAAAGAGCGATAGTGAGGGTGTCAAGAGTTACCCATTAGAGAGAGAAAGGAATCATTAGGACCCAACCTTCCATAAGGTGTGTAAAAATACATTGTGTACAAATGAGGTGGGCATGCCCCATGCTCGTGTTATGTAACTCAAAAAAGTACAGTAATTGAAACTGTGTGTTGATGGAGATCACTGCAGCGCTCTCTGGGGCAATTTTGATAAAGGCAGAGGACAATTTTGATGAGGAACATACTCTAAGCAATAGGCAAGGATACCTGTAAGAAGTATCACGGATGTTATGGGCATTGATAGCCCAGCGAAGTTCAGAGGTCATCGGCGAATATAAGAAACAACTGCAATAGTCGTAAAGTAAGACCCACCGTAGCATGAGAAAGTGTTGAAGTCGAATGCTACGGGGGTCAACGATAGAAAGGAGTAATTTTGGTTCTCCCTGTTTCGTCTGATACCTCTCATTGGAAAGGTAATGAGAGTCAAGATATTGTCTCCCTTCTGGAAACTATGTTGATGTCGAAAAAAAGGGGGACGTGACTCCAAGAAGCAAAGGGCTTTGTGAAATATACTAGATGAGGTGAGGAGTGGAGGAGCTACATAGACAAAGTCAAGATGTATGAACACTCAAAATTTCCCTTGGTTGGGGGTATATGTAAATTATAAGTGGCTGCAACCATTCAACTAGGTTGAGTGTCAGGGGGATGACAAGACGGGGGATGGCAAGAAGGGGGATAAGTTGTGCCAGCGGCAGGAGAAAGTGGGCAAACTCAGAGAGCCGAGGTAAGTGGCCTATGGGATACTCGGAGTATATGGACAATGTCAACAGGAGTAGATGATAAAGAGTGCCCCAACCAAGTGTGACATGGGTTGCATTTTCCAAAAAAGGTAAAAAGGTCGTCAAAGGTGACGACAAAGAGATATGTAAATGCGAGAAACAAAGGCTTTTTTATAATGAATAAAGAATAATTTTGGGATGAGTGTACAAATACAAAAGTGGGTGCCCCAATGTAATATGGTTGAGCCGGTGATGGTGCAATTTGTTTGGAGAACTGGCAGGGCCTGGACGGAGGGTCGTACAGGGGATTTTATGGGGTGGTCCCCCCAATGCGCATGCGATCCAGAAATATGTTCGCATGGGTGCATGCCTGTTAGCCAGATAGTCGCGCATGGGGGCGCTCGTAGGGGGGGTAAAGGTGTGAATCATATGCACTCCTATTTGTGACACAGCTGTGCATGGGTGCGCGATTGTGTAGTGGACAGTTGCACTGTGATGCGCACCTATGTTCGTGAAAGGGGCGCATGGAGGCACCCCTGTAGGGTTGGCAGGTGTTAACGCTCTGTAATTTTCCCAAGGCTAAAGAGGCAGTCACAAAGGAAACATCAAAACCACTTCAAGTCTTGGATCTAGCCCTCCAAGACTCATAGAGGGATCTCTTTGTCTGATATAGATTTGTTTGAAAAGAATATTAGGCTAGCTATGTAGAATAGGGTTATGTTCTTGGGGTTTTCTGGTTGAGATAGCAAAAGAAGACCATTGGGCTATGGGGTCTGTGACAAGTTTGAAATTGAACACAGGTCTATAAGGTATTTCCACAGGGAAAAGTAATGCAGACGTTGGATTCTTTAGAAATAAAGTGATGTAAAAGAGGAATAGATGAGATAATCAACTACAACAAAAAAGCATCCAAGAATTTATTCATTGTAGTATCGGAGGAAAACATTAAGATTCTCAAAAGCACTGCACAGAGTATCAGAGATAAATTCTGCGTTAAATCTCCTTTTGAAAATTAGAAAGAGAGAAACATAATGAAGACTAATTAGAATCACATTCGATGAAGCAAGAAAACATCACCAATCGTCGACACACAGGAATCCTGTGAAAAAGTCCCTTTGTATTCCTGGTGAATCAGAAAAATGTTACAGGGACTAGCCTTCTTGGGCGTGAGATCAACAACCTTTTCACTAAAAATCATCTCTAAATAAATAGGATAGACCTCCCCATAAGTTTCAGAAGTCATTTTCAACCGCCTCGGCCAAAAATAGCCATAAATCCCTAAACATTTGGAACTGTCCGCCATGAAAGACGGGCCTAATTTCTGTGAAAAAGGGGTCCAAACAAACATATTTTTCTCTTCAAATATGACACCTGGTAAAAAAAATGAAGGATTTTGTTGTATATGGGCATGTGCTGAACAAAAACCTCCTTCGGTTTTTCCAAATTCGCCTCCAGCTGGCCATAACAGCTCTCGCAAAATCAGGACTGTAACGGAAAAGTGAAAATCTGGAAAAAGGGGCCTCGAAGATGGCTTTGATTCTCCCTGCTCGTGGCACCGGTGAAAAAAATGAGAGAATTTTTTGTTCGTCAGGCCATTATGGAGAAAACCCTCTCTCGTTTTTTAAAAAATCGTTTTCATTTGCCTAGAAATGGCCTCGAACGAAGACATTCTGAACAGGTGAAAATAGGTGAAAATGGGAAAAACGGTTTTATTTTCGAGAAGGCGGTATTCCGGACCCCCCCTGAGGTGGTAAGCGGTTTTAGAGGGGGGGGGTCCGCTAGATTGTGGGGCTGACACCTGTCCGGGGGGTGATAATGGAAAACTACCATTCCAGACCCGCCCTCTCATTAAACTCCGGATGGTGAGGGGGGGTCCGAAATTTTTAAAGACCGTTGATTTATTTTTGATGTGAATTTGGATGGGACGTGATGTATGAAAGTGTGCGTGGGGTTTTGGGTGGTTAGACCTAGGATAGAATGCCTTTTTTTAGTTTTAGTTTTTTAATATTTTTTATTATATGTTTTGTTTACGTTTTTATGTTTTCATTTAAATGTTTTATATAATATAATTTGTATTATATTTTGTTTTAATTTTTTGTTTTTAACATATGTTTTTTGTATTGTTAATTATTATGTTTTTTGTATTGTTTTTATATATGTTTTATTATATGTGTTTTAAATTTTATTTTGTTTTTATATTTAATTAAACAAACTCTAACCTAATTATTAATTTAATTAATTAACAATTGATTAATTACTAACATGCTAACTCAATGTAGCGAAATGAAGCGAAGCGGAATGCCATTGCGGCTAGGGCCTAAACCCTAGCTGTCTCCGTGCTGGTTCTCGACTGTAGGGGTGTGGATTCATTTGTAGCAGCAGGTCATATGTCACGGATCGGCATGAGTGTCCCCCCTACATTTTTTCATGCGTTTTGGAGTAGCGATCGACCTCCCTCTACGAGTTTGCTGGTGGTCGGCGCCTCTGCGATTTGTTTGCTGGTGGTCGGCGCCTCTGCGATTTGTTTGCTGGTGGTCGGCGCCTCTTGTTTGTTGGAGGTCGATGACCTTCTACGGTGGCTCCAAATCCAATTGCTGAGATGGATGAAGATCCTTTGGAAGCATTCAAAGCGTTAGTCCGCCCGGCAGGACCGAAATCCAAGCCTTCTTTCTCGTCTAAGTTTGTTAAGAAGAGGGAATAGATCCCTTCGTTGGAGCTATCTCCAGAGGAGCCATGCAATCTTGCCCTTCTTCTAGCAGAAAATGCCCTCATTGGAAAGTTTACGGGGTTATGGCCCAGCCCCAAAATGGTGGAGGCATGGATGGATGATCGTTGGAAGTCGCTGATACAAGGAAAAGTCTCTACGTGCGCAGTAGGCAAGGGTTTTTTTGTCTTCAACTTCTCGAGGACAGAGGATCGTGATCTAGTTTTTAGATCTGGACCCTATTTCATGGGGGCAAGAGGGCTGTTCTTAGCCCCCTGGACTCTTATCTTCAATATTGGAGCTGAGATCACCGCAGCCCCTGTTTGGGTTAGGCTGCCCCATCTTCCCTTGCATCTCTGGGGTAGAAGTTCTCTGGAGGACATCGGCAATAAGCTAGGGTGTTTCCTGGACAGTGTGGAGCCGAAAGGGGATCAGTATACCTGTGCTCGAATTTGTGTGGAGGTTAACCTCGAGGAAGGCCTCCCGGAATCCATTAAGCTCTCCCTGGGAGAATGGTGCCATATCCAAGAGCTGGACTATGAGCAGATTCCTTTTAAGTGCCTCTAGTGCCATGCTTACGGTCATTTTGCAAAAAGCTGCCCCAAAGCCTCTAAGGTGCTGGGACCAGTCAAAGAAGATGATTTTCAGCCAATATCTAACCGATGAAGGCAGCCAAGGCGAAAGGATCCACTACCCCAGGCTCAAAAGGCCACTCATTCAGTAGAGGCAACTCTAGAAAATAAAAATGGCTTTGATGCGTTGAAGGAAGACGAAGCCCTAGACCCAGAAACAACAACAGTTAAGGGAAATCCTCCGGTAGATGAAAGCCTTCCGAATTCCATCCCCCCAGAGTCAGTAGCAGTGAGAGAAGTTTGGGCCTCAGATTTGGAGCCCCCTGCCCATGCAAGTCTGGTTGTTTCAGTCCCCTCTAGCGGCTCTGTGGAAACTTCTGAAACTCGAGACATCTCAGTTCCGTCTCCACCCCTGACCCGAGGGAGAAAGACCAACAAAGCACGCAGAGAAAAGGAGGCGGCCTCCAACATTTCTTTAGGTTCTCAGAAAAAGCTGGATCCCTTTTTTAAGGGGAAAATTTCATCCTACGCAGTTTAATGCTTTGCTTCTGTCTTCTACTGTGCTCACAGTTTGTGAGAATTTACTCATGTATGCATTTTTTGTCATTTTCTCGAATTAGCTCAAGAAGAAAATGGGAATGGACTCCCAAGACATTCACAAGAAGGTTGGCAGCACTGTTAGAGGTCACCAACCTTCTTCAGATTTGTAACTTTTTTATTCTGGCTTGCCAGAAAGCTGCTTAATACAGCCTAACCGTTCTCGTCAAAAACATGCTAACTCAATTATTAATTAATTAATAATTTATTTATTATTAACAGGTTTAATCATGACTATTAACCAAATGTTTTTATCCTGAGTCTGTTTATTCATGGAGGGGTAAGATTTGGTGAAGGGGTGAAGGAAAGAAGGGTGAGGAACTGACATGTGTAGCGTGAATGAAGGATGTAGTGTGGAGCGGAGGAGGCCTGATGCAATGGATGGATGACACGTTGGGATAGGGCCCACCGGAAAATACCCGCCTCATTCTGGACCCCCCCCCCCATCGTTAAAGGCAGAATGATCGGGGGGGTCTGGAATCGCCTATAGACTGTCCATCTGCATGCCTTCATGACAACCGTAGATCTGTGTGCACCTTTTAATCACCATTCCGGACCCCCCCCCCCCACCGTTAAAAGCAGAACAGCNCCCCCCCCACCGTTAAAAGCAGAACAGTCAAGGGGGTCCGGAATCCACTGTCATTCGTTGATCTATGCGCCGCTAGATCGACCGTCGATCTAAGCACGTTCTATATTCTCTAGGCGCGAATGCAGCAAAAACCTAGGCTTTAGCGATTTTTGTGGGTTTTGTGCGCTGCTTCCCTTGCTTTTGTCTCCATGGGGTTAGGAAAAACCACTCAACGTCAACAACCATGAATTCTCTTTTCTTTTCCTTTCCTTGAAAATAATTTGCAGAGATGAAATATTATTTGCAAACCAAAATTCACCCAGAGTGGAAAAATTTCCAGTCACCAAATGATCCTATGAATTATAGGGTTATAACAGTAGGTGTGCACGCATGCGCGCCTGTGGGATGGACAGGTGCGCCTACATGTGCACCTGTGGGTTAAACAGGCGCGCATATGTGTGCACCTGTGGGGTGAACAGGCGTGCATAGGTGCGCACCTGTGGGGTGAATAGGTGCGCCTTGGGGCAAGGCTGGGGGGTGAAAAACTTTATCTGTTTTGGATATTGTAAGGTGTTTTATGGTCAATATATCTGACCTAAGACTATATTATGTGGTTGCAGGTGATCATTTGCACGATGTCAGTCCATTGGTGAGAGCGAGACTGGTCACAGCTGAGGGATGCCATGGCTATTGAGGAGCCAGGGGTTTGTGCCACTTTGGTAGCTTGTGGACTACTGAAGTTCTTCGAGTGCCTGTTGATACGGGCACAGGAGTTTCTCTTGTAGTTTCTAATCCGGATGTGGAGTCTGGACCTTCATTGCTTCATGGTGTGGGGAGAGAAAATCACCTTCACTGCGGTGGAGGATATATACTTTCTGACTGGGCTCCCTTTTTGGGGAACGCCCCTACCGGCGGAGTCGGTGTTACCTACAGACGTGTCATTAGCGACCTTGGGCTGGAGGTACTATTCGAGGGAGAACTACATGTCGGGCTCCATCATGAGCATCAGGGCGATGGATGCTCTAGCTCACCGCTGTGTAGAAACAATGATTGTGAGGGTGTATGGGTCCCTTGTGACTCAACGGATCAGTGGTGGTCAACTGAGGGTTATGGGGAGGGCACTGGCTGGGGAGCACTTTGCTTGGGGGTTGACCCTGCACGCTAGGATAGTAGGGAAGCTAGACAGATGTCGGTCTACAGACTCAGGGGACTTTGCCTTTGGTCCATCTTGGTCTCCTAGTTTTTAGAGAGGGTGTCGATGTTGCACCCTAGGATTTTATTGGGCACTCTTGGGGTGCAAGAGCCATGACGGAGGAAGTGGTCGACGATTTTAGTTCGCCATGGTGGTGGCAAGGGTGGCCATTTTTTCATGGTTGAGGTGACACATGTGTGGTGGCAGATGCTACAGGTTATACTGCAGTATCCATACGCTGGTGTTGACTTCCAGGGTGATCCGGACATGGCGTTGCCTACAGGGGAGGTTTTTGATCACCGAGGTATGTGTGTGATTTTGCTATGTTGATTTTGTGAGATAGCATGACATATGTATTTTTTATAGATGTTGATACTATTGTTTGGTTTTTTGTATGTGCAGATGTGGGACCTCGCGGGCATGAGGTTGAGCTAATGAGAGCGCTAACTTGCCAGGAGCCGGGGAGACCACCACGGGGAGGGCCGCGAGCAGGAGAGAGACACCGACACGAGGACGTCGAGGCGATACCAGCTGATGATGAGAGAGCAGCGAGGAGACGTTGTTTTGATGACCCTGGTGCTGGGCCATCACATGCTCCTCCGGCGGATGTCAGGGGAGATTTTGAGGATATTCGTCGCCGCCTAGAGGTGGTGTTGCAGGGCGTGCCTGAGGGAATGTGGTCGTGCATCCAGGATGAGGGAATCTTAGAGAAGTGTGTGGGGGTTCTTCTAACGTGGTGGATCGTGGTGCGATGAGCAGGAGTAGCAGGTGTTGCGATGACCAGATGGTTACCTCCCAGTCCGGAAGGGACAATAGTAGGTGGGGAACCACCACCTAAGGGAGGGGTAGGAGGTGGTGCACTAGAGGCACCATGAGTGTCACTCTATGTATTGTTGTATTTTGTATATAGGCTGGTGAGCCCATTTTGGTGTAGTGGCACCATTTTGTACCGAGGTGCTTCACTGGCTTGCAGATTGTTGTATATTTGTGTGTAAACATTTTGATGGCACTGTGGACTAATTTATATATATATATATATGAGTATACACTTTTGGGGTCTATGTGATGTTTACATGTGTTTGTTAATTGTGTTGATGATGTCTAATCTATATATGTTGAGACAGGCTCTTGATGATTTATGTGTGTGTAGAGATATCTTGATGTGATAGATGCCAATCTAAAACAACGTTAGCTAAGTTATCTGTAATTTGATTCAATTTTCTTGGAATATGTGTGAATGTAATGAAATCAAACTGTCGAGATAAAAGTCTAACTTGCAGATATTTGTGGAAGAGGCAAGGGTCGCGGACACGGTACACATTGTTGAGTTGGAGGACAACTAGTTGAGAGTCAAGAAAAATGCTAAGGTGACGAATACGATGATGATGGGCATCGGAAAGGAGTCCAGTGACGGCAGTGTACTCGGCTTGGTTGTTGGTTGTTGAACCCAAACATATGTCGCTCGAGTGGAGTAGTTCATGTGAGGGGGTGTAGAGGGCCCAAGCTGCTGAAGCAAGATTTCATGTCCACTAGCTGGCGCCGTCAGCGTAACCAATGTGGTAGGCCGGTAAAGGAAGCATCTGTCAATAACACAAATGATAGTTTAGACGTGAGGGATGGAAGAAAAAGATTAAAAACACTATGAAAGAAATAACCTAATGTAGAATGGCCATGCTTAGGCGTAAAATTTATTTAAGTATAACCCATTGATGGGATTTTTGAGAGAGAGGCCTTTGGGTGAGGCCAAGATGTAGGTGCCTTTGGTGAGGCAATGTTGGATAATGTAGGGGCCATGTCATAGTGACTCGAATTTTCCATGACTGAGGGTATCATGAGTGATGTCGTATGCAAGGATGAGGTCACCTTCGTGAAATGAGCGAAGGTTTACATGGTGATCAAAGATGGCCTTTGACCATTTTTTGGCTACCTCATTGTTCTGTAATGAAGATCGACGATCTTCATCTAGGGACTCTAAGTTCAGCAAGCACTGCTCCATTGGAGTAGTGTTGGGTAATAGCTCAATTGCAGTGTGTAAGGTGGGAATTTCTCACTCGATAGGAAGAGTGGCCTCTACCCCATCGACTAAATGAAATGGTGTGAAACCAGTGGTCGTTTTCACGGCCATATGGTAAGCCCATAGCGCGGAAAACAACATATGATGCCAATTGGTCTTATGTTTATTAACCGTGTGCTACAACATGGTCTTGAGGACCTTGTTGACTGCTTCGAACTGTCCGTTATACTAAGGGTAATATGGTGAGGCAAACTCGTGGGAGAATCCCAACCAAGATGAGAGTTCGATGAAAATATCATTCTCGAAATGTTTTCGGTGATTGGAAACTAGTTGGAGTGGCACTCCAAAGCGGGATATGACGTGATTAAAGAAAAAACGTGCTACCATGTCAACAGTGTTGTTGAAGGTGGGCACGGCTTCAACCCATTTTGTGAAGTAATCAACTGTGACAAAAATGTATTTGTGTATGTTGTTGGATGGGGGATTACAAGTCATAAAATCGATGCCCCATTTATAGAAGGGGACTGCAGTAATGACTGGGTGGAGAAGAGTAGGTGGTGCTCGTGCTTTGTTGGTGTAAATCTAACATTTCTCGCATCGCTTTACCACGTGAATGAAATTGTGAAACAATGTTAGCCAAAAGTAACCTGCTCATATGATTTTCTGAGCAGTAGACATTCCTGAAAGATGGCCCCCGCATGCGCCGCTATGGCAGTCGTTCAAGACTCTATCGATCTCATCAATAGTTAAGCATCGATGAAGTATGGTGTTGACCCCTCACCAATATAAGATATCTTCGATGAGTAGATAGCAGGAGGCCTGGTGGCGAATGCGACAGTGATCATCCCGTGAGAGGTGGTTACTAAACTTTTGGGTATGGAGGTAGACGAGGAGATCGTTGTACCAAGGATCGTATGAAGTGATATAAAAGAGATGTTCATCGGGGAAGTCGGTATTGACAGGGGCACTGGTAATATTGGAGGGGAAGGCCGTGACAAGTTCAGCAAGGACGAGAGCTTTCTTGCTCTTAGGTGTTGAAAATTCAATATCGTACTCCTGAAGGATAACGATCCATCGAGAAAATTTGCCATTAATTTTCCGATGACTGAGCAAGTATTGCATAGGGTTGGAATCTGCTACAACTTTAGTTGTGCAAAGCAGAATGTAATGGCGCAGTTTCTGGACAGCGAGAGAAACTGCAACAGCTAGTTTCTCTTCGTGATTGTACTTCAGGGGTGGCCCTGACAGGTTTTTACTAATGTAGTAAATGACGTGTTCATGATCGTCATCATCGATTTGAATGAGAACTCCTGGTACTAATACAGTTGAGGCAGATATGTAGAGGATATAGTCATGATTGTAGTTGGGTGCACTAATTAAAGGGGTGTTGGAGAGCACCATTTTAAGATCGTCAAACGCTTTTTGGGCATGTTCATCCCAGTGAAATGGGATGTCGTGGTGTAGTAAGTGAAGGAAACTATTTTCTCAAGTGGCGTAGTCTGGGACAAATCGTCGTAGAAAGTTAGATTTTCCTTGTAGGCTCTGGAATTGACGTAAATTTCAGGGGGGTGGAATTTCAGTGATGGCTTGGAATTTGAGGGGGTTCATGGTTATACCATTTTGGGAAATGATGAATCTGAGGAGGTGCCCAGTAGTGACACAGAACAAACACTTGAGGGGGTTCAAGCGGATGTTGTACTGACAACACCATTGGAAGATGATCCGTAAATCATCAAGATGTTGGGTGCGTTTTTTGGATCAAGCTGTAAGATCGTCCAAGTATGTGAGGATGATATGAGCCAGATCATGAAAAATGTATGTCATAGCCCATTGGAAAGTTACATCAGCATTCTTTAGGCCAAAAGGCATGACACGATATGTAAAAGTACCCCAAGGGGTGGTAAATGTGGTTTTGTATTGATCAACTGGGTGGATTTGGATTTGATTGTAACCAGAGAAACCGTCCATGAAGGATAGAGCCTCGTGGCCTACACAATCGTCGATAATTTGATCGATGAAAGGCATTGGAAAGTTGTCCTTGGGATATGTGTGATTGAGATCACGAAATTCCATGCATACACGGATTATGCCATGTTTCTTGTTAATGGGTACAGGGTTGGAAACCCATTATGTATAGGCGATGGAGTAGATGAACCCCACCGTGCATAATTTGTCAATCTCAGCCTTGATGGCTGCTTCTTTGGATGGGTGTAGCAGTCGTTGTTTCTAACGAACTAGTGTAATGTCAGGCCAGGTGTCGATGTGATGTTCGACAATAGAGGGATCAAGGCCAGGCATCTCTGTGTATGACCAGGCAAAAATATCTCGATATTCTTGGAAGAGGGCTTTGTAGGTGGTGATTTCTTAAGGAGTGCAAGTGATGCCAATTGTGATTTCCTTGATGACTCCATTTTTTATGGAAATATCAATTTTGATGGTCAAGGAAATGTTGGTCATGTTTCCTTCTTCAAAAGCATCAGGGGCAAGAATGGGGTTGTTGAACCAGTCAATATGCCCTGATGGGATAAAATCCTTGGTTTCGACTGCATATATGGGGTGTTGGTTAGGAGGCGTGGAGGCATCCTGTGGAAAGAAGAGCGCTCTATGATGTAGCACATCCCATGGGTAGTCGGGGGTGTGTAATTCTTTGAGTATGTCCTCGTCATAGTGGAATTGGCAGGAATACAAGGGGTCTAATAGGGTGATATTGGTCACTGTCACTGTGAGGTTGTCTTCGGGTTAAGAAGAAGCAGGGGGGATGACGCAATGAGATTGTGATGGTTCGCTCGACATAAACCAAATATTGAAGTATTGAGGAGTACCAGTCGTAGTTGGATGTAAAATTTCCGTAGGGAAGTGTACAGGAGAATTGGGGGGATTTGAGGGTAAATCCTCAGATAAATCATCCAAGAACCATGGAGGAGTTGGGAGTGCTTCAGGTTCAGGAGAAATGATATGAAAAACCTCTAATGATGAGGTAAGGTCAACCATCGATTCTGTAGGGGGTACAGGAGGTTGAACCAGGATTGATTGGTGTTGCCTATATTCAATGATCATAGGACATTGGTATGTAAAATGATCTAAGGATTCACGTAGAGAGAAAGGGCATCTCATACACTCATTGATTGAAGTCATGACATAATGGATGTTAGTGATGTTAGGTAAGGATGATGTAACTGGAGTGGGCTTGGTATAGAAGCTCTAGCGTACTGTGACTAATGTCTATTGAAAACGAGGTAGCATAGGGCAATGGTGTGTATAATGGCCATATTCTGAACATATAGTGCAAGAAAATTTGGTTCGCAGTCCTTTGCTACTTGAGTTAGGGGCGATAGCGATAGTACTTGCTACAACGGTGAGCAGTGATGGTGTTGGATTGAGTGGAATCAGATTCCGTAACTCGGGTAGAGATAGGCATTTGTTAGTTTGGTGTCCATCTTTCTCACATAGTGTGCAAGGAGGTTGGATGCGCGGGGGAAGTGGAGATGTGGGCTCCTTCTTCTTTCGCTTGCCCCCAGCTGTGGTAGGGAGGTTAGTGAGTGGGGTTCTAGGGGGTATGGTGGGAGTGAGTATGGGAATCGTCATTGGGTTTCCTTCCATTTGGGGGGGAAGGGATGGTTGAGGGACCATCTCTGGTGGATGTAAATACCAAACTAGGATTTCCAACACCATATTAGGGAGAGTAAGCATTGCAGCTACTTGGAAAGCTTGTACACCTAGTGGAGGGTAGAAGAACCGAATTTGAGTAATGGCTTGGGGAACTGTCTCCCAAACTGGGATATGGCCTTGGGGAGAGGGGAAATCATGGGCTGGTGGAGTCGACAAGTTTCCAAGAGGCTCAAGAGGGGGGAGCTCTGTGACTAGTGGGACGTCAGATATGATAGAAGCCTCCCTGAATGGAAGGGTACCTTCCTTATCAGTTCCTTTTGACGATACGATGCATACATGATTAGAAGGATGAAGGAGCGGTGGTGCACCATGATAATTTTCTAACAATGATGGGTCTTTGAAAATTCCAGGACCCATTTCGATGAGTGGGTATGCTTCTGGGTTTGTGTGGATGAGAGGGAGAATGTTATCGATGTTGGCAGAAGGGTTAGGCTCATAATGTAAGACTTGGTCAATTGTAATGATCTTCCCATTATGGGGGAACATCATGGTTCGAAAGAAAGAAGAGGCAACTGCCTTCATAGAGTACATGTAGCTACGACCGAACAAGATATTATAATCGAGTGGGGCATCGATAACTTCAATGTCAATGAGAATTGTCTTCCCCCCGAGTTCTATGGGTACATTTTGGAAGAGACCTTCAAGAGACGATGGACATTTGTCATAAGCTCTTAAGTTAATATAAAATGGGATGAGTTCGGGGGAACCAAGTTTCTTCCATATAGATTTGGACATAATGCATGTGGATGCACCTTCATCAATGATGCATCGATGAATGGTAATGTTCCAAATTTTTACTGGGATTTGAAAAGCGATTAGAGCGGGAAGGCGAGGTTCTCTGTTGTCGATATCAAAGGTGATGAGTTGAGTATCCATGGGGTCGACTACCCCCAAGGTGGAAAGTAATGATTTTCATTGAGTGGGACGAGTTTGAAGGACTTCTAAGACTCACATGGCAGCCAGGGATTGTGCTAAGTCATCGACTAAACTGTAATTATGAGCCGCCCTAGCCTAGGGGTTGTGGACATTCCTGTGCAGTGGGATGCGAGGGATGCGAAGAGGTGTTTCAGCGTTAGGGTGAGGAATCACCAACGGGGGTCCCGTTGGTGCAGGGATTGTTTCTGGGAGAATGGGAGGAGACTCAGCAGGTGCACAGTATTGACGACTACGTGTTTGCAGAAGGATTTCTTCCTCAATGGTGAGGAGGATAGTACAATCTGTGGGATTGTTAGGATTGAGATATTGTCCCAACTGTGGTGGAGTAGGCTGCATATCCTGTTGGGTGCTCATCACACCTTGGTGTGGAATGGGGTTTTGTAGCACGATGTGGGGGG